>JADLZK010000160.1:0-166498 GCA_015847255.1 Hyparrhenia diplandra
ACTTTTACTTCATTCATTCCCATCTATACATTTGCTCTTACCTTATCTCTGGTATTCATCTCTAATTGTGTTGCACTTAGTACGTAGTATCTGCTCCTACCTAGATATAATTGACCTCTTATATCTTTGGATATAGATACTTCAGATATGTACAAGGATCGTAAAAGTGGTCTACTGAATTCTTAGTGTAGTTTCCTTGACAAAAAAATATGATAAAGAATACTCCCTTTGTTCCAAATTCAGTAGACCATCAACTTTTTTTTGAATTTTTGGGTATAAAATAAAAGTTATTTTGCTACAAAAGCTAGAACGCTTTAAAATTTGAATTGGAGAGTATATTAATTCGCACCAATTTCTTTGCAACCATAAACTTTAAACTTTATTGTTAAAAAGAAGAATCCGATGTGTGGCAAGTTTATAATTCAATAGTGGCATTTGACAAATAAACATAATACACAGGGTCAAAAGTTAAAAGAACAGCGGCGAAGAAGAGTTTGTCCGCCTCAGCTTGACGGTAGAGTTTCACCGGTTTTATTGACCTTAAAGGTGCTCTTCGCCAAACTCTTTTCACTCAATTCAATCGCTTATATCATCATAAGACTGGTGAGCCCAGTTAGAGATCTTTTAGTTCTATCTCTTTTTCATGAAATCCTATTTCTATTTTGTACTTCCTCTGTCCCATAATATATAAATGTTATCATTAGACAAAGGTCACATAAAATAGATTTTGACTCTTAATTTCTCTTGCAATATATTGTCATTTGCTAGAGAATCAATGTCATCTTGGATACACTTCGAATACAAACCTACTGATACAAGTTTTATCCTGAGGTTGAGTATGGCTTATGATTCCAATAAGATGGAGAGTAGTAAAAAACAAGATACGGCTGAAAAGAAACTATTGTGTTCAATCTAACATCGCAGAATTGATAGTGAGAAGAGACACGGCATATATACATAAGGTAATTTCAGTACCTCACACGAAACCTCAAAAATGCTGAAGAGGCCAATCGATGGTTGGCAGCCAATACACGTCAAGACTTTTTGTCATGGACTAGCCAGCTAGGATGATTAGAAGGAAGATCAGAAATTAAAGATGGGTCGGTTTGAACCAGTACATCTCTCTGATTGTCTCCTTACTTATTACAAAAGAAAAGACGAGGAAAAAGACATTTTGGATTGTGACCTTACACTTTTTGACACCACATCTCTCTCTCCCTTCACAATCCCCAAAATGTTAAAAACAAAAATAAATTTCTCCTCCTGCAAGGTGCTTTCATAGCCCCCACAAGATGCATGCCAACCTGACGACTCGGACGTCAGCCACTCGTCGGTTTTCTCTGTCATATATATATATATAGTATTGTTCACACTCATTTCACACAAGCATCTTTTTTTGTATTTATATTTGGGGTGTGTCCTGTTGCGAAAACAATGTGCAAATTTATGTCGCTGCCCGTGCGTAGATTGGTTACATGATAGTGACTACACGTCGACACACTAATCACTTGCTTGTAGAAGACAGAGAGAGATCATGTGGTGGCTGGTTTTTGCAACGCAAGACGGTGTGTCGCCCTCGCTGTACAGCCGGCTACAATTACCCATCGCCCGCCCGCGTAGTCATCCTTCGTGACTCACCTAATGATGGTAGTAGCTAGTAGCATGCGTGTTTATTCTCGGTTTCACGGTACAAATGGAAAACTCACCTACCAAATCAAATCCTAGGGTATGGACGTGGGATTGATTCCCAAAAGAAGGAATGGAAATGACTCATGATTAGATTTGCATTTCCATACCATACGCTAGCTGCCAATTTACAATCCTATATGTATCAATTCAAAATGTAGGAAAGTTTCCATTGTTTGGCCTTGGATACCATATTATAGGAAAAATATATACAAGAATTCTAAGAAAAAACAGACACAAAGTAAAGTTTTTATAAGGTCTAACCCCATGCTATTTTTCCTTCAAAATTTCTCTGGTTTCGTACATCTAATAGTAACCAAAAGGAACACGGTGACCTCACGGGTGCTTGACAACTCATGAAACACGGTGACCTCGATCGGGGGTGCTCAAGATAAGACAAGAAACATGTACCTGATCAATTATGGCAGGGTTCCTTGTGTTAATATCTTTTCACAGTTTTGTAGCCCTGGTTTTAGTTTTTTTTTAGAATTACACAGTACAACGCAGACACTTACAATACACACGCACACTTATCCCTATAAATACATGTACGCAAATCCTACATTAAAACATTACAATTCCAGAACAACTTGGCAGGATTTTCTTTTAAAAAAAATAAACAGAAGAGTTTGCCAAAAAAAAAAATTCAAGGAACACTGTACTTGTTGCAGGAGCTACCCTATTTGGTCCTCCATGACATCTTTTGCGGCATTTAAACTGGGGCAGTTGCATAATGGGGGGGAAAACATGAACACTCACACTCCTGCTTGATTTTCTCCATGGACTTAAATGGTATTAAAGAAAAAAACCAATAACTCCACCATAAAAAGTATCATGTGCCCCATCCTGTCGATGTAACAAGTACATAATGCATAAAAAAAACACTCCCGGATATTGTTTCTCTAAAAATATCCCAATGATATTTATTTATGCAGGAGTACGTCTGGTCTGCAGAGCATTTTATTATTTATTTATTTTCCTCGCAGGAATATATTGCGAGAAAGGAGAAGAAGAAACCAACCGTTATGGTCACCGTACAAACTTGTATTGCAGCAGCATATGCTCGTGTACATCAGCGTCGCGGCGACCACGAGGGCGACCACGAAGCCTCCATTTCTGATTCTGAAACGCCCACGGCGGCCTCTCTCTGTCGCTCTGCCTGTCCGAGCTGACGGACGGTTTTAAAAGGGCTCGTGCGGTGCGGTGTAAGGATTCTCGGGTCGGCAAGGACAGGAGCAACCGCAACCGCAGTGGAGGAGACATGGGCATGGCCCCTTGCATAGGGGTTGGAGGAGGAGGAGGAGCCGGGAGGCGGTGAACAGAAGGCGCGGGTTTTGCTCAGCGGCCGCCTGCTTCCCGGGTCTTGTTGGCCATCGCCTGCTCTTCCGCGTGCGTGGTTCTTGCCTCCGTCGTCCCCGCCGCGGGTCCTGGAGGTGAGGACAGCTTTCCTTCCGTGGTTTGGTTTCATGGAGGCACTTTCTTCTTCTTTACTTTCTCGTCTCGCGGACTCTGCTCTGTTCCTCCTTCTTTTCTCGGCGATTTTGCGAGCGGTGGAGTCCGAATTGTGTGGTTTCTTGGTGATTTTTGCTTTCTTTCTGCTCTCGGTTCCGATCGACGGATACGGTTTGTGCCAGGGGCTGCCGCACACACATGAACATGAGGATTGGATTGGTGTGCGATCGAATTGAGTTTTCAAGATAAAATTTGTCAAAGGCGTTTTTCTTTTCTTTTCTTTTCTGTTTCTCCCCCAAGCCGATAAGCATTGGATTAGTTTGTGTTCTTGAAGGTCCTGCTTCGAATCGCGTGTTATGTGTGACTCAACTTTTTGTCTCTTTTTGGTTTCAGTGAAGATCGTCAACTTCACCTCTTCCGGCAGTGGCAGGGAGGAAAGTAGACAGGGCACGCCGGCACGGAAGGATCGGCATTGGGTCGCGCCGGTGATGGACCGTCGGAGCTGGCTGTGGCGGCGCAAGTCGACAGACAAGAGCCCCGCCGAGACCGAGACCTCGGCGTCCTCTGCATCCGAGAGGATCACCGATGAACAGGTGCACGGTTTATTTTTTTCCCTTCTTCTCACAAAAAATTATGCAGAAACGTTCATCATCCATCTAGCCATGCTCTGAATTCTGCGTTTCTACAATGTCATGCTTCAGTTTTAGAGTGAAACCCATTTCTCGGTGTTTTCGGCGCGTTTAGCCAGATACTTACTGACGAACGAATTCAGTTCAGACTTGAGAGAGAGGAGGGAGGTGTAAATCAGACAACAGTAGCAGTCTTGGCATTGAAGAATAATAATCCCCAGTGTAGGAGTGAACCACAAGCAAGCAAGCATCGCAGTACAGGGCGTTCATTTGACTTTCCCAGTCCTGCAACTGCAGAGTCCTTCAGTTAACAGGTCATGTAGCATGTGCAGGGCATGTGAGAAGTTTCATTTCATCCAGTGCCAGATCTGCTGGGCCTCTTGTAGCCTTGCTAATCTACCACACCATTCACCAACAAAGTCTGCAAAAATCCAAAGCTGCAGTAGTAGTAGTGCTAGACTGGGATTTCCGACTGTCGGGACAAATTCCTTGCTGTTCCTGGCCCTTAAATTCGGATGCTGTGGTAGCAGTATAGGGACCCTTTGTTTGTACTATACCTTCAGATGTTTCAGCAATTCTGTATAATGTAGTAGGCTTAACTTCATGCCTGCCAAAAACAGGATCATTGCGCGAAATACGGCTAGCGTTAGCCGTAGACCTCCTAACAGCAAATCAATCATTTGGGCCAAGGCACACCGACCGTACTCAAGTCATCATCTATATGCCCACATGGCACTGAGGGCCAGCAAGATTCAGTTTCTCATCCTTCCCTTCCAGCATGCATTGCTGACCAGATCCCTCTGTTCATGATCATGTGAGAATTCCATCATCCATTAGGCAGCCACTGATAAGGGTCTGCAGTGCTGCTGTCCTGGTGGTTTCCATATCCATGGCAAGGTAGGCTCGGCTTGGCAGGGCAAGCCCTACCTGGCCTGCCCATTGCCGGCCCTGCTTGCCCATGGACAATGAGGAGGAATTGAGGATATTGTGGGTGTTGGTTGGGATGGGACTGGCTTTTCCTCTGACAGCATCATGGCTACGCATCTCTTGGTCTTGGTTGGTTGGCCGTTCGTCCGATTCTTTCCATGTGCTGCAGCTGCATGACTGTGGTACACAACCCAAATGGCTCATCGATCCTGTTGCTGCTGCGTGCTGGCACAGAGCAATCAATCTCGTCCTTGCAAGCTCTGGTCCTGTGTTCATGACTGATCAGTACCTTGGCGCCATTGCTCCTCATCTTTGACCAGAGCTGGCCTGTAGTCTCCATGGTAATGACAATTGGGGGTGGTTTTTTTTTGTCCTAACACTTAGACCAGGTACTGCGAGACCTGCTGTTTAAAAGTTAGTACTACTCCCAGAGTAAAATTGGGATTTATGGAGTTGTGCTGATTGCTGAAAGCTGTGATCGACAGCCTTTTGCCTGTAGGCAGGCTAACATGGTCCCGCGAAAGTACCTTGCCGTGCACTTCGATGTGACGGTGTTTGTGCCCTGACAGGAATAGATTCTGGCAAAAATTTCTACTGGCTTCCGGTGGACGATCCCTATTGCATTTACTGAAACTTTAAACCTTTCAACCATCACCATCCTACTGTTGTGAAATATAGTATTTAAAATCTTATGAAAGACGAATTCAAATGAAGTGACCGTAGTTTGAGATGGGTAGCATTCTTCTCTCTACTAGTTGCTGCAAAATAAGAAAGCTAAGGATATCTGACGGTTTTGGCTTGTTGATCAGGATACTGCCAAGAGCTCTCCAAATTCGACTCAGTCGCCTGAGATGACATTGAAGGAACCGGAGGACGATAACAATGTGAAGGTGAAGGTGTTGAGTGAGAGGCTATCATCCGTCGTTCTTGATATCCGTGCCAAGGATGATCTCGTGAAGCAGCATTCCAAGGTCGCAGAGGAGGCTGTTCTAGGTATAACAGATTAACACTGAATCAGGCATTTGCAGTTTCTGAACATAAAAGATCATTCAGACAAATCTTCACTGTGATTCCTTTGTAACTTAGGATGGGAGAAGGCCGAGAAGGAGATCGCATCGCTCAAGGCGCAGCTGAACGCTGCAACGGCCAAGAACTCTGCGCTGGAGGATCGGCTGGTCCACCTGGACGGCGCCCTCAAGGAATGCGTCCGGCAGCTCCGGCGCGCCAAGGACGAGCAGGGCCAGACGGTGCAGGACGCGCTGGCACAGCAAGCGCGGCAGTGGGAGACCCACAAGGCCGACCTCGAGCTGCGCATCGTCGAGCTCACGGCGAGGCTGGAGGCCAAGTCCGAGCGCTCGGCCACCGACGGCGACACCGGTTCCAGGCTAGCCGCACTGGAGAAGGAGAACTCGGCGCTCAAGACGCAGCTGCTCGCCAAGACGGAGGAGCTGGAGCTCAGGACGATCGAGAAGGAGCTCAACCGGCGGGCCGCCGAGACGGCGAGCAAGCAGCAGCTGGAGGGCATCAAGAAGGTGGCCAAGCTCCAGGCTGAGTGCAGGAAGCTGCAAGCCGCCGCACAACGGAGGCCCGCCGTCAACGTCGAGCTCCGGCGTTCTCCGAGCTCCGCCGGCGCCGAGTCGGTCACGGACTGCCAGTCCGACTGCTCCGACTCATGGGCCTCGGCCCTCATCACCGAGCTCGACCAGTTCAGGAACGACAAGAGCGGCGCGAGCACACGGACCGCGAGCCTCGCCGCCGCGGACATCGGCGTCATGGACGACTTCCTCGAGATGGAGAGGCTCGCGTCCGCGAACGGCTTGTCGAAAGGCGACGCCGTCGAGGACGCGAACGGGCAGCTGGTGAATAAGCTCGAGGAGAAGGCCAGGAAGCTGGCAGCCGAGAAGGCCGAGCGGGAGAAGGCGCTGCACGAGGCTCAGCGCGAGCTGAGGACTTGCCGCCACCGGGCAATGGTGGCAGAGGAGAGATCAGCAGAGCTGCAGCGGCAGCTGAACCTTGCCAATGGCGAGAAACACGCCATTGAGGCCGAGATGGAGGCTGCTGACGCGAAGACAGGAGAGCTCGAGCTCGCCCGTGCCGAGATCGCGGGGTTGCTGGACAAGGGGCGCATCCTGGAGGAACGGCTCGAGTCGGAGAAGGCGCTGACGCTTGAGCTCGCAGCCAAGTACCAGGACATGGATGCGCTGGAGGCGGAGAAGAGGGACCTGAGCGCTCAGCTGGAGACGTCACGGTCGAAGCCAAGAAGCTCAGTGACAAGATCAACCTGATGGAGAGGAAACTGGAGGTGGAGAAGGCCTTGTCGATCCGTCTTGCGACGAAATGCCACGGCATTGATGCTCTGGAAGCGAAGAAGAAGGGCGTCGAGCTCGAGCTAGAGTCGGCACGCGAGGAAATCGCCTCGCTGCAAAAAGAAGGCCAGTAGCTTGGAACTGCGAGTCGAGGAAGAGAAAGCGTCGTCGGCTGCACTCGCGATTCGGTGCCAAGAACTGGAGGAGCTTAGATCCCAGCTGGAGTCTTCGAATGCACAGATCGTTGAGCTGAATGAGAAGGTTAAAATGCTCGAGGACGTGATCGAGAAACAGAGGCCAGTGACGGTGGAGTTGGAGTCTCAGCTTCGGTCGAGGCACGCTGAAATCAGCAGCTTGAAGGAGGATATAAGCCTGTTGCAGAAGCAGCTGGAGAGCCAGAAGAACCTGTCATCAGCTTACATATCTGCACTGGGTGCTTCTGAAACTGAGAAGAAGGAGCTGGCTAGTCGGTTCGAACTCAGGGAGAAAGAAGCCGAGGAATTACGTGGGGAGATGAGTTTGCTGCAGGAACAGATCCATAAAGAGAGGGTACAGTCATCCGAGTTTGCGGTAAAATGTCAGAAGATGGAAGAACAGATCTCCTGCAGATCTCTTCTTGGCCACCAACCAGTGAAATCTGTGGCAATCAAAGATCTTCAGATCAGAAAGGTAATTTCAACTCCATGGAACAAAATTGGCGCCTCATTGCCATTCATCTTGTCTTAATGTTTGCATGCGATAGATTCTGGTGGTGATTGTTGTTACTGATGAAATCCTACTTTTATTTTATACAGGAGACAGAGCTGGCCAAGGCTGCAGGGAAACTGGCCGACTGCCAGAAGACGATAGCTTCACTGAGCAGCCAGCTGAAATCCCTGGCCGATTTCGATGAATTCCTCCCTGAAACCGAGACCAGTGGTGCTGGCTCAGCCGACGCCTGGGACAGCGATGATCTGAAGCTGCTCCATCCTGCAGCTGCAAGTTATCCCACGCAGATTGGTTGTTTGGCAGTCACATGATTCACGATCCCCGTTGGCAAGTGGGCAGCGAAACTGTTTTTGCTTGGCTTCCGCCGCATGATTGCTGTGATGAGATTGCCATGATCTTCCACCACATGTCATATAGAGTTAAGTTAATAGTTTTATAGGTGAGCAAATGTTCATATGGATGCTGTTTATAGAGTGGGTTGGTGAAGCATCAAAGGAACTTCATATTGAAGATTATCTTTGATCTCCCTTTCTCCCTGTCCCTTGGAAATGGCTTTTACCCAACATGTGTTCCATCTTGATTGTTTCCGGCAATTTATATATTGCAGTAGTGGATTGTATAGGGAATGAAATATTCAGTTAGTAGATCTGAAACATCCTCATTGTCACAAGACTCCAGAAACACACATGGCATGTCAATCAATAAGAAAAACAGGGGAAGGTTTAGGGTGTGTTTGGTTGAACCTTGGCTTCTGGAAAAACTCCAAAGCACGTTCCCACCCGACATGCTGCACCCTCACTATTGAAGGCTTGAACTGAAGCCAGCCACATCGCTCCACCGCGCCATACCCAAGCCTGGAGGATGGCAGCGTGCTAGAGCTCAACTGTAAAGAACCGGAAGCAGGTCTGCCCCTAGAAAGTTGCCCACTGAGAAGGCATCACTACACAGCATACAGATAGTTTTAGAGACATGAGATAGACATAGAGTAGACGGGTCATACGAGGTGCAATTTCAATTCGTAAACTTTGATTAGATGAGTCTTAACGCCTAACAGAAACAGCACACAAGGAGATTGTCTCAGGAACAATCCAGCTAGTGACGCATAAGCAGCCATTCAAAAAATATATATATCTCATACGGTGAAATTCCTTTGCAGGGGTTTCAAAGGGATACTGTTCCAAACATACTACAACACAAAACTGTGATTCTGCAAAATCATGTAAAAGGCAGGTAATGAGATAAATTTTACTTGTTCTAGGCAACCAACTGTTTCTTGCTCTTTTTCTTCAGGCATTTGCTTTTTTCTCCAGATTTTCTTCTCTTGGGACTGCACATTTCGCTGTCGCTGTCTGCCTCCTCGTCCTGTTCAATAGTTCTACTTTTCTTTTTCTTCTTTTCTTTTCTGGCATATATTTCACCATTAACATCACTATGCTCGACTACTCCAACTTGTTCTTCATCCTCTTCAATTGTTTTACTCTTCTTTTTCTTCTTTTCTTTTCGGACTTGAGCCTCAGTCTCATCCTCTGTTGTCTTGCTCTTTTTCTTCTTCTTTTCTTTCCAGACTTCAGCCTCAGCCTCCACTGAAGACTCCAGTTGCTTGGATTTCGTCTCTCCAGGCTCTGGCAATAATAGTGTTAGCATAGGACCACGTAGGTGTCCTTGGAGGAAATGGGATTTATGAGTAATAATGCCATTTCAGGTCTACAGGCTAAAAAGGTTCTGATGGCAAAAGGGGGTTGCCATCTCAACTACCACGTTATTCAGGATATGTGAATGTTAACATTGCCTATTGTTTAACTTCTTCTAATCTTCTAAACTGAGAAAAAGTGTTTGAAACTACAAACAAGAAACAATTGGTGAGCAGTGAAAACTGTTGTGGATAGATAGTAACCTACTAACCTTCAACCTAAAAAAAAATGTGAATCAAGGACCACAGTTGTAAGATGCTGCTTCAGAAAGACCTGCACGAGAACAAAAAACAAGACAAATAGTAGTTAATAATGAAAATAGCTCAAATATATTACAAATAATTCATTTACATTGAAGTTAAAAAATTGAAACAAGCATATTATCAACTGTCAGTGACAAGTTACTTCATTTTGTTTGTCAAATAAAATGAAGGCCCAAAACTAGATCGGAATGCAGTAAACAAAATTAAGTCCAAGATATGCTTGAATATTATGTCAGCACTCAGCATTTCTTAAACTTACAGCAGATAACAACTGTCTTGTATTTGTGTCCCAGATACGTAAGTAGCTATCCAGTCCTACAAAGACAAACATTTCCTGAGTTATCCATAATTCTGAAACTTGATGTTTTAATTTGTAACATAAACTATATGGAATGCGAGTGAAACAGGCATCCCAGTAGAAAGAAATGAGCCTTTCTGCAGGTAGCCTCACCGCAAGATGCTATCACAGGTAGCTCTGGATGCCTGACAATAGATCTAATACTTCCACTGCATTTGCCAATATAGCATCCCAGCAATTTCCCTGGAAAAAGGGGAACAATTGATTTTGCAATTTTAGTAACAAAAAAGAAAAAAAGGGGAACAATTGATTTTGCAATAATAGAAAAAGCTGTTAAATGGTAGCTCATCATCGCTTGGACATGTGAATATGTGATTCTTTCAACAGGACAAACATGAGGGTATCTGTACAAATTACATATACCAAACCATTCTCTTCCTGTTACAGTACTACTGATAGCCTATTTTCTATCCTTAACTACCATCTAAACAATAGTTTTTCACAATTATTATAGCCCACGTTTAGCCTGCCCATAATCAGTATTCCTATCAATACACATGTAATACCACCTTAGCTGTAGACTACTGGCTAACTGGGGAAAAGGTACCAACAGTGGAACAGAAGCTGGATTGGCAGTTGAAACCATCCAACATTACCAAAAAAAAAAAAAAAAAAAAAAAAAAAAAAAAAAAAAAGAACTAACGTATAACATTCTAAAGAATGTATCATAGATCAAGTTCTCAATTCTGTATTTGAGAAGAGGATAACACATAGCAGCAATGCCAGCACACCATACCTGTTCTCATGTCAAAGGAAGCAAGGTCCCCTGTTCCTGTACCAATATAGACATCATGCCCATTCGGATCAGCAGCAACTGCCTTGATTGGTGACTCCCTAAAATCAACAGAGATGGCCGGTCTTCTTTGCAATGCAGTATCATACAAGCGGACCTGAAAAGGTAAACAACATTCGCATAAAAATGCTCAGCATCATTATCGTTGGATTAGCAAAATGTGGAGACATCAATGTCTTTACATGAACATGCCTTGCTACTACTGCCTCTACATGACTATAATGACACAAGTGCAATAAATTGTCTTTTAGTCTATATAAGCTAGGATTGAATATAGTATAGCAAAGTGGGGTTGTGAAAGTGTGACAGCCCCATAACATTTGAAGCTCGATGCAAAACCTGGTTAACCACTTTATACATACCAAGGATGAAAGTATAAGCAGTATGCAGCTATCTGTAGGCCAGTCCCATTTGGATTATGGCTTTGTGCAAGTTCTAAGCCTGGGATATTAGATACACAATTTGTATCGTGCATTCAAAACCAGCACGCATGAACCTAAAAGCAGAAACTAGCCCCACAGTTCAGGTACATGATAATCTATTTGATCAAAATATGTTCAATCTATTGGGAGTTCCTTGCCATAGCAAGAGATACAGGCATCAGTTCACATTACCTGATGATTATTTGTGCAGGCTACAATTTTTACGATGATCATCCTTGCACAAGAAGGTTCCAGCAGTGAACCAAGGTCAGTGAATATACCAAGACTATTTGCTCGGGGCTTCAGATTAAAGTATGAAACAAAGAAAGAAAATCATTTAAAATTTAATAAATGATGGAGGTCTTCTATATTAGTATCAGAGAGAAACTAACAAGTTCAATGAGTGCTTACAGATTTAGCAGACCATGTCTTACTACAAGATGTGATATCCCACAAGTTCACTTCTATACCATTCCTACAACAAAAGGAACAATTATTTCTGGAACTTTTAAAAAAAATGCTTACAGATTTTCATGTCAAATAGCAAAAATGCTGAACAAAGGAAATAGCATTTTCAAATGCAAATTTTGAACTAAACAGATAAACCCCGTTTCAGGCTTTTTAGACTCACCCGCCAAACATGGCATAGCTTTTCGCCGTGATCGACTGAGCAAAATTGCACACTGGCCCCACTGCACACATCCCATGTGGCTGATGGCCCAACATCCGAGCCCGAAGCTGCATTTTCTTTCGTGATGGACCTTATAGAAGCTTTTTCCCTTCTCCGAGCAGGCAAGAAACGTTCCTAAGCTGCAATGCACAATTGGGTCAATATAACTTGGCCACCAGCTAATCACATGACCTAAGAACCTAGAATGCCAACAGGTGGAACAATTGCAGAACGAAAATTTACATTGAGTCGAAGCCTGTCTTGTGAAAAGGTGCAATGCGGCTAGGGGGTCATCTTCCGTGCCACCATCATCTGGCGCTGGCCCCACGATCTTGACAGTAGCCAGAGTATCTCCATTCAGGGGATTTAGCAACTCAACCTACACGAAATCAGCTAAATTACACACTCATGGGGCACAATGCAAGCATTGAGCGCCTCAATTCCAAAGAGCAGCAGGTACTCACCACGCCGTTCTTCCTCGCCACAGCCAAGACCTGCAGAAGAGCGGCACATAACGCAAATTAGAGGCACGCCTTGATTTTATTAACGAATCTGGTAAAAGCCTCAGTCTGTAAGGAGGCACGGAAAGGGATGCTCACGGGGTCGGCGGCACGATCGGCGAGGGAAGCAGCGACGATGGCGCGGGAGGCGTCGGGCGCGCCCCACGTCTCGACGAACTTGGCGGCGCCCGCCGGCTTCGTGCGGGCTTCGGTGACTGCAAGCGGCGGGGGAACGGGTGGAGTCAGTGCTACGTAGCAGCGCGACGAAAGGACGAGAGGACAGGCGGCGGAGGGGGGGGGAAGGGGAAAGCGTCGCTGGCTACCTTTGACGAGGCCGAGGCTGTCAGTGGTGAGGGCGCGTAGCGGTGGGCAGCCGGGGCTCTCCACCACGGTGGTCCGCGGCATCCTTAGCTCCGCGTCGCTTCTGCTCGCCGGCGTGGTGGAAAGGGAAGAGGAGGAAAAGCCTTTTTCTGGGACGAGCAAGGGTGTTTTTCTAGGGTTTTAGAACGTGCCGTGCCCGGGCGCCGCCGAACCGTGAAGACGCGCGAAGACGCGCGGCGCGGTGGCGGGGGCGGTTGACGGGCCGGGCCGGGCCGTGGAAAAGCCGGTCGCGCTAGAGTTTCGGCCTCGTCAGGTCCACATACACCCACAACATTGTTGCATTCCCCGAATGCTGCATCATACAGAGTGCACTTCGATTGAAATGGAGACAGTCAGTCCGTCTGCTCAGTGGCTACTTATCCATAATCCTCTTCCCTTTTAGACCCTAATGCACTATCATGTCAGCCGTTACTTGAATTGTCGTTAGGATTTGGTTTTGAGGTTTAGGAGCGAGGAGAATGCTCATCTCACGAGGGTGGTGTGACAAACAGAGCGGCGCCCTGCGGGTGGCATAAGAAAATTGCTACAATCGGATTTGTTTATGTTTTGGATCTTAGGTCAGCCTTAATGAAGTTTCATAAGAGTTTTATGATGTGGCACCGTATTAATGAAGAGAGATGATAAGAGCTTCATGGGAGTAGGAGTAGAAAGAGTTTATTAGAAACAGGAGTGTAATGTAATCACAAATGAGGAGTATTAAAACCATGGTTTAGTCAAACCTTAAAACCTATGACATCCATATCTGATTTAGTTGAAAACATATATAAGTTATATATGTGTAGAATTATATTGGAAAAAATCTTATAAAATCATTTAACTTCATTTTAAAGACTTGAATATAATAGTTCAAGAGAAATTGGTGGCCAAAGATACTGTGTGAAGTCCCATGCAACTAGTATTTTTACTGAAGTCCATATCCAATTAACCTTAAATAAAAGTATACGTAAATAGTATGAACTCATCTGCACCAGAATATAAAAACACGAACTGAAATTACTATGGTTGTACCATGCTTTATTTCGAGCCTTAAACAAACAACAATATGTTACAAACCTTGACCCACTTTGTGGGGTTGTGTCCCCAAAAATAAAAAGAAAGGTTAAATACAATGTCCGACGGCAGCAAGCACAAGACTTAAGATCATTTAACACAGCATACAATTGGGAGGCCATGACGATGTGCTAGCACAGGAACTTCACAACGATAACTGAAATGTCGTCCTTGCTCTTCCGGTTCACGGCCTGCTCTGTCAGGTGCTTGGCAGCTGCCTGCGCGTCCTTGCAATCCTTGATCTCGTCGACCGCCTCCTGGTTGGACATCACCTGCACATGGAAAACAGTAAACACAAACTTCATGGCTTGATCTAGAGTCTACTGTTGATAACAAAAGACCCCGTTAAATTGCATGCGAACTTGCAAAGTCATGTGGATACATGCATACAACATTGAACGAAGAGTTAGGATCCATTTGTGAGCGCTCCGCGGAGCGGATTCTCAGGGATCCCTGACTGCCAAACGTATTTTTATTCTGAGAGGGTCAGGGAGGGAGCTGAGAGCACAGCCTGGAGAATCAGGAAGCACAGCTACGCCAAACGGACCCTTAAGCTTAGGTATAGACTAGACCATGTTGTGAATCAGATAACAACGTGAATTCTTCAGAAATGGTTTGTAAGAGTTTCATATGCATTACCTTCCATAAGCCATCACTTGCTAGAATTAAAAAATCACTGTTTTCATCGATAGTTTCCTCAATCACATATGGCTCAGAGCTGAGGTGCTTCTTCAAGCTCCGGTCTCCAAATGCCCTTGCAACTGCCAGCTGCCCATCAACGCGTGGCACATCACCTGCAAGTGAAATAAAGTTTCAGATTAAATTTCAATATATCAAGATAGTACGCATATGACTGTAATATGAAACAAGCTTTTATTGGGGGTTGGCAGTTGGCACAAGTGACACCCACAAGCAGATAGGAACAAGTTTTGAGATAATCTGATAACATCTGATTTGGAACCTCAAGTCATGATGAAAAAAGTTGTTCCAAACATACAGTTAATTGCTAAACAATGGCGAGAAATGATCATTTACCCGGTAGGTTTGATACAAAGCCACCCTTTTTCTCAATCGTTTGTCGCTCCATGTTTGGTTCATGGTCAACTGAAAGCTGCTCCGCCACACCATTCTTGCTAATAACTGCCCGTGAATCCCCAACATTTGCAACTACTAGTTTGACGGACTTGTCACTGCCTATTAAGATGGCAGTAACAGCTGTGGAGCCACCTCTTCCCAACTCTGCTGCGTTTTCCAATATTTTCTGATCCGTAAGTTGGTATGCATTTCGGATAGCAGTTTCTGGATCACTCAAGAATTCTGGCTGAGGAGGCAAGAGTCGATAAAATAATCAGCACAGTTGTCTTAAACTAAAAATCTACTAGCTTAGACAAGATTTATACGTGAAGTCATTCTCTTTCATGCTCTTAATGTGGCTGTTGCATAAAATTGTAGGTTGCAGATCTACCGTTACTTCAAGTATATGCACATTTTAACTAAATGAGAAGCTCCTTTCACCTTTTATTGCCAAAACTCAGTATTTGCAAATTTCTTAGAGAACATTTATGGTACATCAAGTCATAATAATCATTCCCTTTCCATAGGTTATAAGCATGAAGCTACCATGTACACTCTTACATCATTTGAGTATATAGCAAAAGCCAAAAGGAAGCTGCTACTGATAATAGTCTGTAAAGACAAAAAGGAGTAACTGAAATGGAACATTACCTCACTCAAGATGTTATTAAAAAGATGGGAGCGCAAAAAGTCTGGAACAGTGTGGCCCAGGTGACCATCGAATATCGCAAACAAACCCAAATCATGTTCACCAACTTGCCGGTACTCTGCTACTAGATAATCCTCCATTGGATGATTAGATTTTCCCTTCACCAGATGGTAACCATGCTTGACACGCTTGCCTGATAACTTTGTCTTGCCTTTCCCTGTTTCTGGTCCTGATGAACTAAATGCATCTTTCACCTGTTGGAAAACATATACTCCCATATCAATCATATTGTCCAAAACACATAAATAAACATGTCCAAAACACACAAGCACACAGCACAATTATCCAAGAAAAATGCATCCGGTTGTGCATCAAAGAGCTCAACAATATAATCTACCAAAACTGGACTTCTATCGAATATGCGTTCTTCATGATGACCACATCCGGTTGTGCATGACATTTCATGAAACTTCAAAGTTGAACCACATATCACATTATAAAGATCCTAACATGAATGCACACCTCTTATGAAATGTTGTTCCAGAATCCCAGATGTGGCAGCACATATCTTAAATAGTATGGGTGCGCCACTACAAAACTAATAAATAAATATGTCTTCCAAATTAAAATGGTGGATAAACAAATGCAGCACACAAAGAAATCCATACAAACTAGTTCAAAAAAAATCCATACAAAAAGCAAAAGATAAATATATTTAATTGACTAATTTTCATTAGCCTGAGCTCTCCTATCAGGCTCGTGGCGACAGATTGAAAAGCTCTGTCTCCTACAAAAAGTTAGTTTCTTCTATGCTTTTAATTTCTCTATTGCATAAGCAGGACAAGGAAAATTCCTCTTAACCAGGGGTGGATTGATTGCCTGGTGACCCCCATCGGCGAAGTCCAAAGGGATCTTTTTGGTCACTGGGAGGGGTGGCATTTAATCTTTCTAGGTAATATTTTTGCGTAACAAGAATCGCCCAAGCTCCTAAAGTTTTTTTTTTAGGTAATATTTTGCCCTTACCCACTAACAAAATGATAAAACATACGCCGTAACTACAATATCTAGACAGTTTGTGACGTTCTAGCTTTTACCACAAGAAAATTATGCCTTCCACTTCTATTGCATTTTTATTCCAGATAGAACACCATAAACATCTTTTTTTGACAGAGCACCAGTTCTGAAATCACATGCGTTAAAATAAACTTCTCTTGGACAGAGAAAATAGCTTGGTTGATGCAGATTGCAAATTTCGCTCATTCAGATGGTGCTGTGATCCCACTCCACCCCAAACACAGCACCACCAAAAAAAACTCTTTTTATGTAAAAATATTACCTATAAATGTTTTTATCATCAATTTAACCATTTAGGTAGTGAGACTGTGAAACCGATGTAAGCTGTGCAGTTAGCAAGATTTCATTGTGTCTGAATCGTGAGCACCGCTCCGAAATTTATCAGTAGAACCCAACCAAATAACCCATCCTCTCAGCCCCACAAATCTCTGCACCCCCAAAGGAAACCTATGGAACAATGATGATAAAACTAACTGCCTATGCATACAGCTAAAACGAGAGACAATCAATCAATTACTAGTAGCAAGGAAAAGGAAAGCATAGGGCAAAACAAGCAAGAGACTCCATCCTCTTCCATTTCCGGTTACCTTGTCCTTCACCTTGTGGAGGATTTCCTTGCCAGCCATTACTGTGGCCTCCCTGGCTGAAAGCGCCTCCTGCCTCTGAAATCCAACCGCCGGCCCACGCCCTTGTCACCTCTTGGCAGCAGAACCAAGCAACCAGCTTGGGATTTCAGCTCCTCCCTTCTCTTGATCTCTCCCACCGAACGAAAATCAATCAATTATCACTGCTCGCTTCTTGGATCAGCTCCGGGTCAATGACGATATTTTATAGGTTTATAATTGAGGGAGGTGGGTTGGTGGTAGCGGGGGCCTGCCTGGTGTGTGTATGCAGCGAGAGGCTCAGGGGAGAGCGGAGCGGAGACTGGATCTTGGATTAGCAGTTCTCGGTTGACCTGAGGAACTGGGGAGATTGGGACATGGACATGTCAATGTCAAGTGGGGACAGTACATGTCAAGTGGGCACACACACCACCGAAAAAGCACCGTGTTTCTTCAGCCTTCCCTTTCCGTGTTTCACACTCAGAGAGATCGCCTCCGACAAGCGAGATCAGGATGGCGCTGAAGGAAGCACCTCTTTCTCTGAATTCTCTGAATTCAGGAGCTGAACTCACTCATGTTTCATGTAGATGCAGTGCCCGATTTGGCATCTGAAATCAAGGTTTCGTTACGTTTGTCGCTACGGTGACAATTGAGCTGAGTTATGACATGACGCGGTTAAACTTTTTGACACGGATCAGACGGCTGAGGTGCAAGTACGGAGTATAAGTTGCCGACCATGTTGTTTTTCTCCGGGAAAAGGACAGTACTCGCTCACAGGTCATGGCAAATAAATGTATAGTGTGGTACGTAGTATGCTAAAATTGACATTACGCAAACTTTCATGTGTCACATTCATTCATTCAGGATCGGGCACATCATTTGTACAAAGTGAGTATTCTATAGTATATTAGGATGTATTTCAAGGAAACTATATTTACTTTTACATATAATTTTCAAGCTTTGATGGTTTATACACATAATTTACACGTGGTAAATGATATTTCATCAACCACCCCCAGTACGTGTGACTAATCCCAATACGTGTGTAAGTGCAAGTAGGCCAATGCCTAGATCTATAGTGTGTTTTGAGAAATAGTTGAATCATAATGAGCATACCCCTACTGAAATGGTATTAGAAGTCGTTTAGGCAATTTTGCCTGCATGCCACCATACGTAACCAATAGCTATATACTGCGTATTCACGGAACACCTTTGAATGGTATGCATGCATGTCGTGCGCCACTGGATGGATGGAGAATTGAAACACCAGGAGGAGGCGCCGAAAGTGATGGGATAGATTAGATTAGATGGATTCTTAGAAAACAAATAGTCTTCAAAACACAACTTTGACCTCTTATTATTATAAAAATATTTATGGAGATGTGATATATGTATATTTTTATCAAAGTATTTTTTTAAGATAAATCTACTCATATAATTTTTACATTTACAAACTAAACAATTTAAAAGTTATTGATGATTTATATTACCGATGTTTGACCCAAACCTTGTCCAAAAACGATTTTTAATACCAAAACGGGTGAGTATCTTTTTTAAAAAAAATTCTTTGCCAACCTAATATTTTGTCGTGCTTATCTTTCCAACTCACGATATGGCATGAGATGAAGATTGCACGGCTTATATTATTATAAATTATAAGAAAGGTGGGGAAAAGGTTGATGAATTGATCAATCAAAAGGGATATGTATATATATTACACGAAAGCATAGCGCTTTTGGAGGAAAAATAAAATAGCTTTTTGGGCTAGCAAGTGAAATGTCAACACGTGGTGCTAATCAACTCGTGCAACCAAAGTTACGGAAGAAACATTTTAAAGAAGCCAATTCGTGACGAAAAGGAGAGATGGACGGTCCATCTCAATGGAACTGGTGACAATAAATAGTACTCGTAGCCGGCTTTGCGGTCAAGAATGATTGATCTATTCAGAGTTTCAGACTTAACTCGGCAGCATCAGCATCCGTGGGGAAGCCGTAAATAAAGAAGATGCCAATTTTAAACTACGCGTCAACCCTTGCTTGATCTGCTCCGAAGCTACCAGGTCGAAACATTCTATTGTCTGTCTGTAAACCGTGGATCTGGACCTGGTCCTCTTTGAATGAAATGCGTGCGCACGGCACGCTACCTGCAGACAATTGGACAAGCTAGGTGGGATTTGTTTTTTCTTCAAACAAAGCAGGTGGGATTTCTGGATGCATGTGGCGTATTCGGAGAGAGAGAGAGAGGCCGTCAGGCCGTGCGCCTATGCAAATCCACATTGGCGGCGCTTTGTTCAGGTCAGAGTGGATTAACACAAGGGTACACAGACGAGTCCGAGAATCAACACAAGGGTATCATTGGATTAACAAGTGTCATAATCGAGATAATCATAATACATAAACACACTGACACACACGACACCAACCTACACAACACACTAGCGGCGATCGCCGATCCTAACACTGTGTCAGCTGTGTAGGACTGACAAAATATTGCTGTTACTGGGGCCTGGTCTGCTCTACAATACAAATGGTCAGCGGAAGAAAGAATCTAGTAACCAACAAACAAATCGACGAAGATCGGGAATGATCTTGACCGCCCAGAGCAAACTAAATGACTAGGAACACAACCAGTCAGTGCAGTACAGCGGCGGAGAGATCTGGAGGGAAGGAGGATGGTGATGGTGATCATCTGATGAGAGCGTGCCTTCTCGCCCCACGCTCATCCACCTGAAGCTGCGGAGATTTTGGTCTTGTCACCTGCTTCGTGGATCTGTGAGGACAGAAATCACCATTCTGTGAGATCGAGAGGCTGGAACATTGGGAAGAGAGAGTTTTGCTGTACTCACTTCTGCGGTCGGAATGGTCTATCAAACTTTGGCAGCGGCCGGGCATGTGGCACCAGTGTTCTCCTCAGTTGCTTCAGCGCCTTCTCCTCTTCAATCTTCAGACACAGAGATTGCGTCGGTCGATCAGCAGGAGCAAGTAAAAAGAATGCGTGCAACAGTTGGATCAGAGCGTTCAAGGAGCAGGGAAGATATTTCTACCTTTTGCGCAAATTCGTTCTCCTCTCTCAACCTTTTGTAAGTCTTTTTTTTCTCTTTTATCTGCAACACAAAATAAATGAACATTTTTTATATTATCTTCCATAGGTGTCAACCAAACATACAGCCATGCTGCTCTAGCAATGAAAAGCTGCTCTAGCAATGAAAAGCACAGGCAAAGTTTACTGACCATGCTATCAAATTCAGATCTCTGCACTGCCCTCTCATGAACATGCAACACAAATTGCTGAACTTCAGTAAGAGGTTTCCGCTCTTTCTCCGGCAGTGGGATAGGATCCCTGTGACAAGATTACGAAAGGCTGTTTATATATCTCTCTCACTCATGAAAAAGGGGACGAATTCTTACGGGAAATGACTGCATCTGTTACTCACTCTTTTCAGCACAGGCTGAGCTCTAACGATTCTCCTCTCGGCATCTTCCCTCTCCATTCTCTGTCGTTCTTCCATCAGCCTTTGCTGCTCAAGTTCATGTCTCGCCAAACTCTCTAGTTGAAAGCCTTGTGGTCTTGTACAGGGCTTTGGTTCGGGCTTTGGTGGCATCTGAACAGGGATTATGTTAGACAAGATGAATAAAAAATGGTGCCAGCTGAAAATGCTCAAAGTAATTTTTCACAAACCGTCGGATAATCTGTGGTGTATGGATAAGGATTAGCCTTGTGAACCCTGGCCTTTTCCTCCTCCATCTTCTTTTGTAACAGTTGTGCTTCCAGATTCTTCTCTTTCAAATGACCTCTTTCCTGCAACAAGGGATGCATAATTATTCAGTTGTGCAACATGATAAGTGTATGACTCCAAAAAGTATTCACATCCCACGAACCTCTGTTTGTAGATTGAAAGGGTTTTGTATGGTGCATCTGGGCAGATCTTGCCTGTTGCTGTTTGAAGAATACTCGGAGTGAAGAGACAGCTGCAAAATAGGAAAGTGCTTAATAAGATCTTGACCAAAGAACAGTAGAGTGGTTATACTACCCATATGGTTGTCAATAAATACCTTGTCAAATAAGTCAGTAACTGATGGAGGGCCCAAGCGAACATCGGTAGAGAAATGGAACTCCTTGGGAGCTGTGAACAACTTTGGATGGGGAACTACACCAAAGGCTCCCTTATTCTCAAGAATCTGCATGACATGAAGCCCCAAAACTGAAACTCCAACTCATATATTCTAATCAAATTTATGTTAATCTATCACAAGTGTTACTGCGTTAGTACCTTTTTGTTCAGTGGCCTGGCCTTGAACTTGGGGGCCTTCTCCAGCTCCTCCAGTTCAAGTTCCTGAGAACTTTTCACACTGTTGAAAGATGATGTTAGAATTCAGCAATGTAAAACAAAAGACTGAATGATTTCAGTTCATCAATTTTTGTGTGGCAAAAGCAAACCTTGGTGGTCGAACTCTCATTGATGTATGAAGTTGTGGTGGCTTTGGTTGTGTCAATTTCAGTGGTTTACTTTGACTCTGCAAGATTGAAACATTGAACTTTATAGCTAAAAGTTAATAATAACTAGCACCCTAAGACGCAGCAGCTAGGCAACTAGGAACTTACCTGAACAGTGTCAGCACACGAAACTTCTGAACAGGTGTCCGCATATCGAGTTGCTCTCTCCATTGTTTTAAGATGGAACTCCTGTAGTAGTTGACGCAAAGGAACAAATGAATTAATCAATGAAAAGATCCTTTCATTCATGAATTTGCCACTATGATAGAATACCCACATTGAATTCGGGGACCTGCGGGGGTTTTCTTGGAAGTGGGGGAATGAAGGGGCTTCAGCAATCTTAAGGCAAAAGGAAGCAACTAGTTAGCACACAGTAAAAGTAAGACAGTCTTCTTTCATGTAAGCAAATTCTTACCTTTTTTTGTTGAATGGCCGTGCCCTGAACTTGGGGATCTTTGCCAGCATTTCCTCCTCTAGCTCTGCAGAGCTCTTCATTTGACTGCTCGAGTTCTGTGGGAAGTTTGAAACTCTGGTTCCTTCGGTCTAGTCAACATAAGAAGCTTAGGCCTTCCCTGTAATGCAGCATCCTCCTGCATAACACAACACATAAGCAATTTGGATGTCAAGCCAAATGGAGTTGCAACAGGTAAAGCTAATGTACAACAGATATGGTAAATGAATACTTACATGAGAATGAGATCTGTTGTGAGTGATATTCAGCTCTCTGGTCCCTGATTCAAACTTCTTAATCAATTCTGCTGCTGATACATATGGAGTTGCTTCCTAAAAATGCCACATGATTCATATCAGTAACACTTCATCTTCATTGTTTATCTCTATCCAATCCCCACTTAACTATAATACTTAGCAGCAGGAGAAGAATTTTTTACCTTCACAGAGCATATATCCTCACGGGACCTCCTCACAGATAAATCAGTTCTCCCCTTATGAGGCAGCACTTTAGTCTTCACGTTGAGTATCTGAGCACAAGAGCAACAAAAAAGAAGAATTACAACACACTAGTGACATGAATCTTATAAGTTTGTCTCCATTCTCATTCCATACCTGTCTGGCTCTTCCATCATCAAGCTTCTGCCTCTTCACTGCCTGATTTTCTTGTGCAATTTCAGAGCTAGCACTCGATGCCTTTCCGGTCCCCAAATCTCGACCACTCCTGAAAAGCCAACAACTCAGACAACGGAAACAATCTCAAGATTTTTGAATGTGCAGAGATGAGCTTGAATCTTACTTGATCACGCCCCTCTTGGCACCCATAGAAGCGGCTATAGGACCTGCTCTGCTCATGTTCGCCTCTGTCTTCGGCGTGCGCGTCTCAGCATTCACTGAAGAGCTGCCACATGTCGAAATCGCAGGGGCAACTTTGACAGGAGGGGCAGGAGGACGCGTCTGCATCTTAGGCGTGCTGGCAGCACCACCATCTGCTGCTAAAGTCATGGCAGTGTAAGAGTCAGAACTAAGACGCCACGATTTTCCACCTGAAGTAATCAAGGAACACAGAGTTAACAAATAACAACTCACGTTCGTCCGTCGCCGAGAAGAACTCGAACGATCGTGGGGATTCATCTGTCCCTTCTTGTGCCGGAGGTGTCCCCGACGTCTCCTCAGCTGGCGGTGATTCCGACATGGTCTCTGGACATGGAGCACTGACCAAAACATATGGCACACAATGACGAACTTTGCCTAACTTGCCAACATGATGAACCCAGATGAATTTCAGTAGGGGATGCACAATGACAAACTTTGCCAACATGATGAACCCAGATGAATTTCAGTAGGGGATGCAGGATGTCAAACTTTGCCTAACTTGCCAACATGGTGAACCCAGATGAATTTCAGTAGGGGATGTGTCTGATGCTTACCCATCAGTAGCCTCGGATCCGTGTGTGACACTTCCTGCAACCGCCTCCACGGGCACCACCTCCTGCACGATTTACATATACCAATGCATGAATGGCCAGACGAGACGAACAGGGCGGAACAGCCAAAAATCAGGGCAGAACTAGGAACTAGAGCAATCCCTTCCGTTTATTTACCTCTGAAGGAGACGGTTCCTCCGCTGCGAAATCGCAGATGACAGGGACCTTGGCTTCCGCCCTCCTTTCCCCCATCCTATTGGGGAACGCTGGAATCAGGGAAAAGGAAAAAAATCAGGGAAAATTCGGCGAGGGAAATCAGGGCTGGAGCGGGACTGGAAGGGAGGGAAGGAGGGAGGGCGATCGACGAGGAGGCAGGCCTCGGCGGCGCGCGGGTACTTACGCGATGGGGCGTGGCTGCGGGCGACCTCGAACCAGCTCTCGGCGGCGCGTACGTCATCCTCTGTCTCCTCTGCAATGAAGTCGAAGAACTTCGGCGCGGAGAACTCGTACGCGTCGTCGATCGCCGCCGCCACCGCCGCCGTCCCGGTGTCCAGGGCCATCGGTGGTAAGCCTAGGGCTTGGGATCAGACGCTAGGGTTCTCTCTCCTCTCGCTCTAATTGTGCGGCGGGCTTGGTGAGAACTGAATTGAAGAAGAAGGAGGAGGAAAGGTCGGCGGGGGATGGATGATGGTGGATCAGGTGGAGCCGATTGGGAGAAGAACGTTGGGGGAGGTGGGCATAGATGGATGGATGGTGGATGTAGGGGTCTCCAACGGTCGGAAGGTTTGAACACTGTGCCAGGCAGGCTCCGCTTCATCGCTTCATAGAAGGAGGAGTTGCTGAATCAAAAAAAAAAAAGGAGGAGTTGCCCTGGTGGGTGGGTCGCACGCGCCCTTCGCGCAAGCGCAACGGCTATTTTCCTTTGCCGGGGGAGGCTGTGAGTGGGCCCGGGGTTTAACGGTACTGGGACATAGATTTGCTGGCGGATTACGGAGATGTCACAGGTCGAAGAATGTGTCAACACATCGGCCGCTCAGACTGCACGTTGACACAAGTGATAGAGGCTTGCCGAACCTGCTCAAGGGTACATTAGCAAACTCCTCGTTTCCTTCTCGATGAGCAGCAAGTGAAACTGATGCAAGGCAAGAATAGCATTACAGTTTAGAGCAACCAACCTTATATTATACTCCCTCAATTCTAAATTTTAAGCCATTTTTCAAATTTTTGAAAAGTTAAAGCATCCTAAGTTTAAGCAATTTATATAATAAAATAATAATGTCAACTAAGTGTCATTAGATTCCTTGTTAATTACTCCATCCGTTCCAAATTGTAGTTTACGGTAGTAAATTGAATCACGAGGTGCCCCCACCCGACCCGGGCGACTCCCGGCAAACCCCGAACCACCCCCGCCGCCCCTCCTCCCGGGCCGCCCCTCCGGCCTCGTGGCGGGGTGGCCACCGCGGCGCCCAACAAAGGCTCCCGCAGCTAGCTCCCCTCCTTTCCCCATCTCTTCTCCTCTCCCCATGGCGATTCAAGCCCGGCGACGATGGGCGCCCGGCCAAGGCCGCCGGGGGCGGGGACTCGGATCCACGCCCTCGGTCCGGGATCCGGCGACCGCCGATCCGCGCCTCCGGGCGCCGGTGGGCGTTGCCGCCCACGTGGAATCCTCGACGGCGCGGGCCGGCGGGCAAAGACGGGCCGCAGCGTCGAGCGAGCCCCCACCGAGCCGCGGGCTCCCCGTCCCGATCCGTCGGCCTATGCCTGGGCCGGGCGTGCGGCGACCGACGCCACAGAGGTGGATGGGCAATCGGAGGTCGGTGGATCAGGCCGGCGCCCGCCTACCGCCCATGGCGAACGGGCCGCAAGGCTAGACTCCGACGCCGCCATACGGCTCCCGGCGCGACGCCAACACGCCGTCTCCTCCTACAACCGCCGCCGGCGGCACCACTGTGTGGTGCCCCGCAGCCCCATACGACGACCGAGTCTAGGTGCAAACCGTGAAACCGGCCGCCGCTCCGGACGGCGCCGGCTCTGGCGGCTACGGTCGCCGGCAAAGGTTTGATTTGTGTCTGGTTCCCGAAACGACGGGATACACTCCATAAGATTGGGGCAGCCTAGGCGAAAGCCATGCACGACTCTGTCAGTGCGATCGACAGCGACGCTCTGAGCGCCGTTCCCCTCCCTGGAGGTGTCGATGATACAGGTTCCCCAATCTGTGATTGTTATCCTGTCCCTCTCCTGGTGAAAGCCTAGCTCTGGCCTCTGGAGCTGGTGGCGGCGGCGTCGATGATGCCTCAACCCTCTTGAGGGCGCCATTGTGGAGAGTGGGTTCCAGCTCTCGCTATGGTTATGTGTTACTCTTTGTTTGCCCTCCCCCGTGTTGTTGTTTTGCCCCCCTGTTGGGTGAGTTTGGCCCTGGCTGTCGGGCGTCCCCGACGCTATGACGAGTGTCCTTCTCCGGCGTCTCTGCTCCGTCGGCGCCCTCCTTGATGTTGCCAAAAGATCAAATGCCGGGTGGAGTTTCCACCGCTGCCTCCATTCCCCCCCAAGGATTCCTCCCCGTGGGCGGCGTTGGATGGTGGTACGTGGGCCCGGATGTGCTGGAGGATGTCACCATCAACTCAAAAGGAGGTCGTCGTATCCGTTGATCTCAAGCTTGCATGTTCGCCGCCACTCTTAGTCCCCATTCCACTTGTTGGTCCTCAGGAGGAGGGCGGCGGCGGGCGGCGTAGCTACGACGAGTGGTGAAGGGCACAAAGGCTATGGTGAATGGCGAGTATCTTTCGGGCGGGGCGCAAATCGGGCGCTCGGTTGGCGTCTTCAGCTTGTGTCGACACTTATCCTAGAGTGTGTGTTGTTGGGGCTGTTGTTGTTAGTTCGCTCCTCCTCTGTATTTCTTTTGTTTAGGCCACAGGCCTTGTACTAAACTTTTCGGTGCTCGACACCGTCCATCACCGGCTTGCCGGAATCAATGGAAAACTATTCAGGTGGGGTCCCTCAACCCCCGTGATTGCCTAAAAAAAAAATTGTAGTTTACTTTGGCTTTTTTAGATCCATTTGTTTTTACTATGTATCTAGACATAGTGTATAACTAGGTGCATAACAAAATCAATGTATCTAGAAAAGCCAAAGGAACTACAATTTGGAACGGAGGGAGTATATTTTTATAGTGTATATTTATTTAATGTCATCAATCTTTAAATTTTTTCTATAATTTTGGTGAAATTTGAGAGGCTTTGACTCTCTAAAAATTCTTGAAATGTCTTACAATTTGGAATGGAAGGAGGATTATTACTTGCAGTGTGGATTTAGGTACTATCTAGTACTCCTCCGTTCCAAATTGTAGCCCACTTTTCGGGGCTTTTCTAGATTCATTTGTTTTTTAGTATGTATCTAGACATAGTGTATATTTAGGTGATAAAGAAAATCAATGTATCTAGAAAAGTCAAAAGTAAAACTATAATTTGAAATGGACGGAGTACTTACATGGAACTTGGATCATCGGTTAGCCCGCGTTAGCCTTGCCTTAAGGCAGTCGGTTTGATTCGCTAGACAGTCCAAGCCCGACCAATGGATCAACTGCCATTGGCTGGAATATCGACAAGGGAGGACTGTTATACTGAATAGCAGGCTAGCAGCTGGCGATCAACACGATTAGTGCCAACAAATTAGAGGGTGACCTGCATATCGTTCAAGCTTCGGCAAGAGTTGGGTGCACAATTGCCGTCATGTTCCCCTGATTATGATTTGCACAGATATAATGTTCTTGCCTGTTCTTTAATGGTTGAGTACAGGAAACAGAATATAACTGAACTCTGGCGAAACAATTCACCAAGCTTAAGTATGGTCAACTGGTAAATTTCGGATATGTCGACAATGTTCATGAAATGTCATACATGTATGCTGGTGGCAGTTAAACCGGAAAAGGAAAAGGGGCAGGAAATATGTTATTCACCATGAACACAACAAATGAAATAATGGTTGGGACTTGGGACCAACAACAACAAAAACAACAAAGCTTCTGTCCCAAGCTAGTTAGGACTTGGGACCATCTGGCTGAAATAAAGTTCTAAAGATTGTGTTATGTACACTAAAGAAATATATTAATTATACACCGAATCAAACATGAAATCTCTTTTCTGCGTCGCAGGGATCAAACAGAGTTAAGATCTTGCGAAACTTGGTTTTGCCACCTGCAATGATGGCAGAAATTTGTTACTTGTCATGGGTATTACTAAGCAAGCTGAAAATAATGTAACTGTGCACCAACCTTGTGAGAAGGAATCTCGCCAGTGGGCTTACGGTAGGAGTGGCCAATGGTGGCATACTAGCTAATTTTTTGTCGCCTGCTTTTTCAGAGGGAGGTTCAGGTTTCTTAGTAAAAATTGACATCGCCGTCTCCTGAAGACCTTGCAATGAGGAATCCTTTGAGCTGCAGGGAAGGTATTGTGAGCCATTATGAGGTGAGATAACTGCACAAGTTCAATCTCTATCGTCAGATATTGAGAGCATAGTGATGGTCACACCTCCCTAGCCGGTGTAGCAATCTGCCAACCAGTACTTCACATGATCCAGGTATTTCATGTTCTAGATCCATCAAGGAATCAAGGAAAGCCTGAACAGCAGGCTGATCAAACTTGTCACCAGTAGCCTACAGCATGAAAGCAATAATGTCACGAAGTTGGAAGACATTTCCAAAGGGATGCAAAGAAAGCAAAAGATTGACTGGTACTGAATGAACACTAAAGCACTCTCATGGTATATTGGTATCTCAAAATATTAATACAGTTTCTTGGAGAGAGAAAATATGAAGGGGTCAAACTAAAATAAACATGAAAATTTCATATGATTTCATAAAAACCGAAAAAAAAAAAATCAAATGCCATTTTACTTTACCTCTTTCAGGGAAGGGAGTAGCAATGATGAGACTGCAGGTGAAGCTACAGAACTAGAAGCACGAGAAGCTGACTGCCCGTCAGATAATTGCCGTAATTTGCGACCTTTCTGTGTGTCTACATCCTCACTAGGATAAAGAACACACTTTGGTTAAAGAAAACTTTAATAATAGGCAGAATGTTTCTATCAATGAAATTAAACACAGGTAGATACCTTTGAACATCTTGACTATTTACTCCAGAAGATCTATGCTCAAGTGATCCCTTTTCATGCCTGTTGATAATAGGTCTTTCTCGAGCATTTCCCTTTCTTAACCCAGCCTGCAAAGCAGCCTTTGCCTGCATGTACCACCATGTATATTATAACTATGCATTGGCTAACCACAAACAAAAAAATTACCAACAAAATTGTTAATGTGCATCACCTCTGCAAGGTTAATGGCACTATCCTCAAGAGAAGTATTTGATGCCTTTTCTTGATCCCCAGCCTTGACCTTGAAGATCGTGGAGTTTCTGGGTCTTCATTTTGGGTCCGAACAACTGTCCCACTATTAGACATATCTTCATATGAGGAGAATCTGCTGGGAGGCTAACAAGTAAGATGTGTCAGCTGCTGCTGCTCACTTCTATCCTTGTCTTGTCTTACATAGACAGTAAGGTTGTTAATCTCAAAAATATAAAAAATGATGTTTGTAAGTTACCTTGGCACTGTGGTTGCTAGCTGTTGAGTGCAGAGATGCTCTTGGTGAGCGTAACACAACAGTTCCTGACCCACTTACAGACTGATCATTCTGTCAAAAGAATTATAGTTAGTGAAACTATCACAATTTAACCAAGTCGCGTGCCAAAGGCCAAAATATTACAAAATATTACATCATCAAAACTTTCTAATCTCCCACGTTCGCTCTGAGTATCTCTCCGAGAGAGAGAATCTTCAGATCCAGTCCATGAAGACTTCCGCTGATTTTCTCTATCAGTTGTACGTATTGGTGCTTTTGGACTTTGAGGCATATCAGATCTACCATCCTTGGTGGAGGCGATTTGAGGAGGCCTTGAAGCAACCTCGGACAGTTCCTGTGCCCTCTGATCTATCAGGAAAATCCCTGGGTGCAGCTTTCCTAACTGTTCCTTGACTATAGTAGGATAAAAAAAGAATCAGGTATGTGAAGATGGACCAAATTTTGCTTAATTGACTTAATATACCTCAAAAGACGGAGCTGAATCTTTTGTCCTATTGACCTTGATAGTGCCTGTACCAAAATCCTCTTCTTCTTCATCATTTTGTGTGTCATCCACGCTTTTTCCTGCAAATTTTGGCCGCTCTCTACCAATAACAGTAATAGAAAAGCTCAGTGAATGAGATAAACATTCAAGTGCATCCATTTACTCAATTTTCACTGAGAAGAAAGAATAACCCAAACCTTATTCGCTCCAAAAGCTTAGGAGTCTTTCGGGCATTTTTATAAAACGATGCTTAAGAAGCTCCTTGGCACTAGGCCTCTGCGTAAAAAAAGTGAAAGAGAGCATTAAGCAAAAGTAAGGCAGAACAACAAACTTCAATGCCATTAAAGCCTACATACAAAAATTCTGTTTTATAACATATATGGGAAGGCCATAATCAGGCCTAATTAAACTAGGTAGTTGGGCAGGTGTTGTTGTTTAGGTCGTTTGGCAGTGATCCAAGACTAGTTTAGCTGGAAGGTTTGCACACACCACACAGTGAGCTTTTTACCCAGTTGCCAGTTCTCCCTACTTAACTGAGTGATGTACAGTTTGTGCTGTTTCCCTTAATACGAGTAATTTCTAACTGAAATGCAGTGCTCCAGCCTTGAGTTCCAAAATAACAATAATAAATAATATTTTACCTCTGCTGGATTCTTCTTTAAACATAGTGACACAAACTCTTTCATTGGTTTCGAGAAGTGCTCATCGAGCTGCATATTAATACAAATCATTTATCTTCTTGCACAGAAATGCATACTGGTTCTTTTGTGATAAGTTACTGAAAAATAATCAAATTACCTGCGGAGGATTTTCACGCAGGTATCATGAAAAGAACTCTCATGGGATGAATATCTGCCAAAGGGGTTCACCTTTAGCCATTTCAATAGCAGTGATACCTAAAGACCAGATATCTGCCTGCATTGAAACACAGTCTTGTCTATAAAAGCTTAATACTAAGAAATTTGTTTAGCAAATGCACAAGTACCTTCTCATTGTACCCTTCAGAATTTTGAATAACCTCAGGTGCCATCCAAAAGGGAGTTCCAACAAATGTCTGAACAGTTTGAAATCAGCAGACCAACAGCACAAAGGCTCACTCTAATCAATATAAATTTCCAAAGAGAATATTTTGCCATAAAATTCAAACAAATAAGCGCATGTTTGTCCTTAAGCTAAGTGTTAAAATGCTAAAATATCAACATAACAGATAAGGCCTTCCATATAGGGCAATCAACTGATACATTGTTCATGCTTACAAATACACTTTGAACCATACACTACTTTCCTCCCTTCCCTGCACTCAACATGATGGCCAAGCATATTCAAGGCTTCAAATCTGCTAAACCGATTCCCCACTACCCAGACCAAACATGAATGCATATTACCTAGTGTGGCACTCTACCGCTCACCAGATGGTAGCATACGAGCATGACTCATGGCTGCATTCTCAGAGTCACACTAATGCTCTTAAACAGTATAATCAGGTTATTTTAGACTTATGATACAAAACAGATAGCTATGTACCATGAACCACATACACCCTCAAGCCACATGTGAACATGACATGATGAAGTTGTAAACGCCAGTGTAAACAGTAATCATAAACAAGTCAAACCACATTTGGGCATTTTGCTCGTGATAAGGGACTTTAAGAAAAAAATCAACAATGATTCAACCAACTTGTAGATGGGCATAACATTTCAACAGTACTTAGAAGAGGAAAAGAATATGTAAGGGACACATATACAATCCACCAAGTTACATTAAGGAAAGAGAGTGTTTTTTATGAGCCAGCCATTTGGGGTCAGCTCCACTAACATATTTGCAAACAGTATATTTATATAGGATTTACTAAATGTTATAGGAGCATCTGACCATGATAAGAACACATAGCTCCACCCCTGATTAGTTGGTTGGTTCATATCAAATGGATGGTTAGTTTCCTGAAAACAGTACTTTGCCCTACTTGGCTTGGTACCTCTTAGAAGGCTGCACTCATTGCCAAAACACCAATTTATCCAATTTGTCACCAATTTTAAATTTCTCAATGGATGCAATCTGCAATCAAAATAAAGCTAGCCAACATGCTTCCAAGGATAAACTAATATTTATACCAGAAGTCCACTGACTATATGAAGAAGGTATATCTAATTTACGTATATGAAAAGCAATTGGTCAGACTCTAGGGCCAAGGGACCACCGTAATAATAATACTATTGCATGGCCCATTGTGATGTTTACTAAATCAGCAAATCTATAATAGCTGTCAGAAAACCCAGATGCATTTTTTAGCCATAGATATTAGAGTTATATACAGAATAAAAATGTATTTTTCAAATCTACACATGCAGTTGCACAGGTTACTCTTAGTTTTCATATTTAAACAATGCTTGACAAGAACATGATTCATTTTAGTTGAAAAAGATCACATATCAATGTTCACTAGTACAGCACATATATGGTAAACACAACCATCAAGTTTTGTTTTTAACAGAGACAAGACTGACAGTTTAGTTGTGGTTGTGTGAAAACGACAGCTAAGCAGTTTATCAGAATAAATAACATTTGGTTTACTCCAAGGATTTACCAGCAGCGGTGTAGTTGAGGGCTTAATAGTTTCCAAATGCATGCTCAGAAAGCTAGAAATGCTAAGCAGACTGACATAAAGAATGGTTAAGGCTGTACCTTTCTCCTAGACATTGTTTTAGTCAGCTGTGCAGAAACACCAAAGTCTGCAACCTATGGAATACACATAGTAACAGCAGAATATACGTATTATGAACTAGAAATTGACAATAGATGTACCAAAATGGAAAGCATTCCAAAATGCAGAATTTTTCGGTCATAAAAGTTATACCTTCACATCTCCACTTTCAGTGAGGAGGATATTTGCCGCTGCAAAATATCAAACAATGCTTTGGCTTCAATATTTATCATACTTGGCATTACAACTTTCAAGACAAGAAAAAAAATGACACTGATGGCAACATATCCCAATAATTATTCCTTGCATGAGTGCATAACAATAGGATTATCAGTATTTGTGAAATCCTCAACATAACTGTAGTCTGTATCTGTTGAAGAGCATTACCAACTGTCTATCACCAAAGTACCAAACATGTTGATTTGTGAATAGGGTGCTTTGGTGAGGGTTTTGTTCTCTCTTCATGTCCACTAGCACCTCTAAGATTTCAAATCTATCCAGGCTCATGCTACTACCAACAGCAAAAACAATTCTTCACCCACCCTTTCAGCATACTAAGTATTAGCCCAACCAAGTACAAAGTGAATAACAAATAAGATCCAAACTTATACAACCAAGGAATTCAAAGGGAACAATTAGTAAAGATCCAAACTTATACAACCAAGGAATTCAAAGGGAACAATTAGTAAAGATCCAAACTTATACAACCAAGGAATTCAAAGGGAACAATTAGTAAAAGGTCAAGAAATTTTATTGTATTGTATCATAAAGTAATCATCTGACTATCTTGATAATAGAAATAATCATATATGATCTACATATCCCAAGGTGGGATGGTAGCAGCTAGTTGATTAGGGTAGTTCAGATGAATTGGATAGGTTTCCTGAATAGTATTTGCAATGCAAGAGTAATACCAAACAACCACTAACAAACCACTTTTTTCATAGACATGTTCCACAAGAAATACTGTGTGTTATAGTTATACTGCTATTATACTATTGGTTCTTACAGAATAGAGGAGTGCCACCCTTATCAAGAAGCCTCCTATCAGTTTTAGACTCCTCTTATTAGACAGTTAAACAGGAGAGAATAGGCAGACACTTATATAAACCACTAACTATGAGTCTGTTATTGAAGGTACAATATACCACTTGTCTCTGCAGTTACTATTCAATTGAAAGACTTGAGTTTCTCCAATCAGCTAACCATCAAGGGATTACCAAGACCAACTGGAAAGATCCATTAAGACATATATAATACATTTTGCAACAAGGGATTACATCCTGTTCATGATAAGGCAAGTCAAGCTGGAAAAATTATCCATTACCACTTAATGTACGCAAAGTTTATTGGAATAATCATCCCAATTTACATCCTCATAAAAAAGATTGATGAGGTCTGGATAGTTTGATTACTATTGGGTCAGGGATTGTTCCAAACATTTGCTGACATTCACAAGAAACATCTGAATAAGAAAGGGAAAGGGGGGAGAAGTAAAACCTTTAATGTCACGGTGAATTTTTCCTTCAGAATGTAGATATTCAATTGCGTGTAACAAGTCCTCAGAATGCATGAAATAGACATTTCATCCAAAGGAGGGCCAGCTTGAAGCTGCATATGGAAATGAAGAAACAATATCAATTATCATGAAGTAGTTTATAATGGTGCTTGACAAATGATGATGGAATGGAGCACTACACTGTTATCAGCATTGTATTAAAATTAAACATGATGCAGATCAACTGAGAAAGGATATACAAAACATACAAGGTCAGCAACAGAACCACCAGCCATGTATTCCATTACTATCCACAATTTAGTCTGGTGAAGATAAGAGCCGTAATAATCAGTAATATATGGGCACCGGCATTGTGACAAAACAGATATCTCCTGCGACAGGAAAAAAAAAAGCCTTTTAGGAACTTGACATATCAACCAGGTAAGTTTTTGTACACACCCGACACCAGGGCTATGAAAGCCTAGCATACAATATAGAGCACAAGGTGAAACCACAACCTTTTGGATGTCTTCAATGTCATCCTCACTGCAGTGGAATCAGTTGAAAAGGAATTAACAACTTGGTTAAATTCTTGGCAGAAAAAATTCAGGAAAAAAAAAGCAGAATGTAGAATGATAAGTTAATAAGGTATTTTCCAAGGGATGACTAGTGACAGTGCAAAACAAAATACTAATAACTAATATGTTCAAAATAAGAAGTTACGGTAAAATTCATGTTAGGGACTCACGCTTCTTCCAGATCAATGACTTTTATAGCAACCTCTTTATTCAGTTCCTTGTCAAACCTACAAAAAAAAAACACGGGATATTGTGTAAGCATTGAGATTCAGCGTAAAAACATGAGGCAACAGTAAATAATAGAAGTACAACTCATGGAAAAAATTTTAAGTGAAGGGGGAATAAAGAAATCAGGCAAATATAATGCCATCCTCCATGTAAACCAACTTCTATGCACGCTATATGTTTAAGGAATGATACAGGTATTTTAGGGAATGAGAAAGGTACATAGCATAACTTTGTTTCACATACTGATTGTTTTCTAGTCCAAACAGAAGACTCTTTCAAAGAGAAATAGCATATGGAAGTTGTCTGGGTTGTGAATTACAAACAAATTCTGAACCAATATGTTTTTTTAGAACACGCAAAGCTCATGATCCTTGAAGCTTCGAGGAAAAGCATCCAGTAACAGCCTACCCTCACTAAAGTGCCTCACATCACATCATAGAGTGCTTATCTTCTACATAAAAGGGCAGACCCAGTGCTGGATAGCTCCCACGTGAGTGGGGTACTGGGGAAGGGAATATACGGGCCAGCCTTTTTTTTTTTTTTTTTTTTTTTGACAGAGAGGCCGCTCGAACCCAAGACCTTTCGGCTCAGTGGGAAGGCTTTCACCACTGCGACAGGCCTGCCCTTCAGCTTATCTTCTACATGAACAAAATAATTAGAGCTTCAGCATTGTTGGCAGACATGTTTCTCACAATAACAGCATTTCACAATAGATCAGAAACAGACCATCAGTATATAGAATACAAATTGAGTAACTTGTGAACAATGTTTAAAGGTTCATCGTGTAGCCTCCTAGGCATCACCTAGGCGCTAGACGCCATGCTCCCGCCTAGCACCGAAGTTGCTGCATAGCCCACCTCCTAATGGTGCCACCTGCTTGTTACTTTTTAAAGCAACGAGTCATCCAATGGTAGTACCACCCAGTAACAAAAATAAATTTGCATAGATGCAGTGCAGACTCATCTTGGATAGCCACTGTATCAACCTGATTAGCGCTGCTTGTTCCCCCAAATCCCACACTGAGCAACATACTGCATTATATTTCCCCACAGATCCATGAAACCACCAATGGCACGGAACTAACTCGAACAATGAGATGGATAACATCACAGACGCTACCAAGCTGGCAGCTCGATCAGCTAATTACTAGCACTCGACGCTCGAATTACCCGCTGGACCCAGCGCCACCTCCAGCCCCCACGCCCAAATCCGCAATGCCGCTCGGCCCGAAGCTAAACTAACGGCTCAATCAAGCGTGGCCGCCGCCTGCCTTGCATGAGCTCACAATCCGCGCGAGGCAATAAGAGGTAAAGGAAATTTAGGGACTGCCGAATAGGTGTAGGGCAGTTGGGGACGCCATCCGTACCCTTTGTAGACGTCGCCGAAGGAGCCGCGGCCGATGAGGTCACGGCTGCTGAACCGCGCCTCGATGGCGGCCGCCATCGATGCTGAATCCGACATCCTTCGTCACCCCGAGATCCGACCGCCGCGCTAGGAATTTGGAGGTCAGGGATCGTTGCTGTGTTCGTTCGCCGTCTTCCTCCCGCCTCTAGGGTTTGGATTCGCGGCGGCGTTCGTCTCGCGCTACACACTGCTCCCGGTTCCGCTCATTTCGAGAGGTCGCGAGATTTGTCGTTGGTACCTGGTTTGTGTCCGTTCGTCCGGGGGGTGGAGGTGGAGATGGGGGCCGCGTAGGAGCGCTGGAGGTGGGGTAGGGAGGTCAGGAGCACAAGATATGCTGTCGTGTGACTGTGAGACAGTGACAAGGAGGGACGACGCAGATCGGAAGTCAAAATTTAAAAGATTGACCAAATTTGAACAGAACGTGATTTAAATAAAAACGTGAATTCTTAAAAAAAAAAAAGTATCATTCGGTTGAGCATGGAATGGAGTATACTTTCACAATAAAACTTATTAGAATTTTAATTATGTTGTCATTCAATTCACCAAAACCCACAAAAGGGCTAGATGCACTTTCAATCTCCCCCTTTTTGGTGATTGATGACAACACAATTAAAGCTTACAAGAGATTGATATACATTAAGATTTTGAATCCTTTGATATAGTGAGCTCCCCCTAAATGTGTGCATTGAAGGAATTCAAATTTTGGCCTCAAATGCCAAATGCACATATTTAAGAAGAAGTGTGAGAACTCTCCTATATCTTAGCATCCATGGGGTGCAAGGTGTCACATGATAACCGTGATACTCATGACAGTTCATGCACTCAGGAAATAAACAATCCACCATACAAGGCATAAAAGTCACACACTAGCATAAATTATCCTTAGAGAGCAAAAATTTAAACTATCCTCGCACACACCACGCAAATTTTGAAAAATCTTACATGCCTCTCCTTTACCCCTTTACAACAACATATCAATCTCACTTTAATATTTCTCTCCCTTTGGCATTAATCTCCAAAAGGATCTCTACCAAAAGGATAAAATATGATGGTAGACAAGTGAGAGCAAGAGTAGGCAAAGGTTTAGCATATAGGATCTCTCTCCTAAATTTTCTACCAAACAAAGTATGCATCACTTTAAGCCAAGATTCTTGAGATGTTAGAATATTTAGCTCATACCTCACTAAGATGATAGTTTGAACATGAGACTAACCCATAGTCAGCACCACTAGAGGTATCAACCAAATATCTAATGAAATCTCTAATCGCCACCATAAGAACAAACTCATGGTGTGACTCAAACTATTGCATACACATGCACACACTAGCATGTAAGGGCCTAGATGCACAAAGGTAATACAAGAGTTCATGGAGCGATATACCTTTGTTCTAAGCCACACAATCTCCACCATGATGATTTCAATATTTGGATTTAGTGCTTTGATGGGACTAGTACATCTTTATGCAAGAGTTTCATTTGTGCCCATCTCTCATCATCATCATCTTCAAGGAGATAACCCAAACTTGTGCTTGATCTCAATTGAAAGTCCATTGCTATCTCTTGTCATATTGAGATACCAACTGAAGACATATTTCTTGATATACCAAGTTGAGAGATTTTCCACCAATACCAATTGAAATATGATCTTCACAATTTTGACATCAATTGAAAGAGTTTTCATATGGCTTTCTCGGAAGGTTTGCAATATATTTTGGTTGCCAACAGATAGCACGGGGCCATAGTATGAGTATATATGCACCCACAACCAAAACTAGTCATTAGAGTTCAAAAACCAGCTGTCATGACCTGTCCAGGTGCGGCACCTTTGCCCCGGTGTGCGACTGCCGCAGCTCACGTAAAACAACACAGGTTACCTCACCGAAAAATGCCATAACTTTTCACTCAGAACTCTGATTTCAGTGATCTTGGACTTTCGGAAAGCTTATTTCGAGAGCTATCCATACCAACCAATGGAAATCCCAAAGACCAACAAGTTCAAGTCTTGTTCTATTGAAAGTATCTTCACAAGTTGATGCCAATTGGAATGAATGCTCATATCTCATAGTATCACCTAGATAGTGCTCACAAAGACAAGAGATAGCATTAAATTGCACAAGCTTCGAGTTTCCACGACTAGTGACCCTTTAGATGTGGAAGGCATGGTGAGTCACTAATTGTAAAACCTCATAACATAGACTAAATTCCCTCCTTTTTGATAGTGCATACATATATATGTGGAAAGCAAGCACATATGCACTTTTGGTCAATTAAGTCCAACCAAGGGAATTTAAGCTATATTATGGAGAGTAGCTACTTAAAGAGATAAGATTGCAATCCAAATGAATATGAGAGATAACTTTACCAAATTGGATTGAATTAAGGTAGCATACCCAAGAGAAACTCATTCTCACCATGAGACTACACAAATCACTAGAAGAAGAGGTTAGTCTCAAAAGACACAAGGTATAGGATGGGCCCCCCTCAATATGTGCATCAAGTACTTGAATTACTTATGAAATGCACTTGAATCAGTTTAAGAGTCTAGAGGAGTTCATCCTATATCTTGGTCAAGGCACAATAAATTTGTAATAATTGAAATTATGCCAAGAAAACATACCACCACCAAGGTAGATATATCACCACATTGATATGACCATCGTGAGTGAGATTTCAATGATTTGAATGGCCATAGTTCTCACTTGATGAAATGTGGTGAGATAGAGAGCTCTTAAGATCATCCAATGTCCACATATTAGGTCTCTAGTTCTTTCTTTACCTAAGGCAGCCCACATAGAGAGCAAAATGGCACTCTTGATTTGCAAATTGTGAACTAGGAGTTACCACTCTTTGTAGACCAGATCCTGGGTGATCAATGGGATGGATCATGAGCACTTGAAGAGCTCTAGAGAGGAGAATTAACAATGAAAGTCTCCTCTTCAATTGTTTTCTCCAACTCTTCCAAATCTAGTTCCACTAAATGGTTGGCACATTCAACATCAAACTGGGAGAACTTGGTTTATGAAAACCAAGACCTTCTAGAATAGCTGTGAGGCACCTAGAAAATCCAAAGGAACTATCCATCCTCATTTTCCATGTGAGGGACTGCACATCATACACTTGAAGGAAACCAATAGTCACACAAGATTTAGGCTAACCTTCCCTAAATTTGTGCATGCAAGAGTACACAAAGTACACTTAGGCACATTAACAATCAAGGAAGAGTTTTGCACTATACTTCAACAGATCTCAATTCCTTCAAGCTTCTTGCAATCTAATAGTCTTGGTGATCACCTCTTGTTCCAACTAATTGCAATTACTTGTTACTGTTTATACTTTGATTGTAACTTATTTGGACCCTTGTGTGATTAGGGGCCTCCCCTACATCCGTGCGGCTGATGCGGGGTGGCGGCGGCTTTGTTCGGCTTGAGGCGCGCAGCACCGCCCGCGCTTTACTTGTCCGGGCCAAGTCAACATGAGATTGCTCACTTGTCCAGCCAAGTCAACATGAGATTTTCACTTTCATATAAACTCTTTTAGATCAAACTGAAGCTTCATAATTGCAATGAATCTTTTATGACCAACTAGAGAGCCAACTCAATCTTGTTGCCACAATGCATTCCAATTCCATTTAGTCGCTTTTTTTTTTAGATTTTGTCATCATCAGAGAAAAATCCATATCACTCAGACCACTAGCTTAATATGCATGAAATTTGGTAGAGATGTTCATCTATGAGTCCACTAACTTCTGTAAAAATTTCAGCTCATTTGAACTCCATTTGATCAGTCAAAACATTATTCTACCAATATTGCTCAAGTCCGAAACTGCACTATTGAAGCTGACAGAAATCAACTCAACACTGATTTTCTTCCAAATAAATCTTCATGTCAATTGTTCAGCAACAAGTACTATACATGTATATCATGCTCACAAAGTTTCAGGTCAACTCATCAGTGTTTGACCTTTGAAACCCATGCTTGAAGATAGCCAACTCAAAATTCTGAATTTCGGACAGATTTGATGATTCACTTCATTGCTCTTTTCTTGTCCAATCTTGAGGTGAATTTGGTTGAGAATACTCACAAGATGTTATATCAATTCAGTCCTCTTATCAAAAGTTGCAATCTTGTAAATTTCTCTAATTTAGCTCATCCAATCTCAACCTCAAACTTGATTTTTGCCTAATCTCAGATTTTGATCTTGTTGGCCTCTAGCAAAACTCATCTTTCTTTTAGGTGAAGAGGAACCTTCAAGCTTGTGATATATGCAATTTGATAAGCACAACCTCTTATGAATTTTCTGTGAATAATCTCAAACATAAGAGGTCATTAGTAACACAAGCACTAGTTTCTCATTTAGCAACCCTTTGTATGTGTAGAAGGCAAGTGGGTCACTAAATGGAGAAACCTCATAACATGGACTAAATCTCCTTGATGTCTCATGCACATTCTTTTTGAGTGGAATGGAAATGTGAATGTGCATGATTGGTCATTTAAGTCCAAAGGGTAGATTTAAGCCATATTATGGTGAGTGGCTAACATAAGCAAATTAACTTCCAAAATAACTAGAGAGAGAATACATCACATGGTTTTGGATTTATTGCCTTCATATGATAGCACACTCCATTTGAGAAACAAATTCTCATTCAATGAGACTATAAAAATCACTTAGAGAAATGGTTAGTCTCACAACCCTAGGCATAGAGTAAATTCCCTCTTGATAAGTGCTCTAAGTATTTGAATTTCTCACATAGCACTTTATTCATTTAAGAACTTGGGATTTTCACTCTATGTCTAGGTCATGGCAACAATAGAATAATCAAATTGAACTATGCATGCCAAGAGATACTCACAACCATTGTAGCATGTAGATGCCTATAATATAAGAATGAGAATTTGGCAATCTACCATATGACAAGATTCCATAAAGTCGGAAGTTCTTAAGATATGAGTGATCAATGTCTTTACTTTACTTGAGCTTCATTATTTATTCTTGGCCTTCTTCAGATTTGTTTGTATTCTTCATTCTGAAAAACCAAGAGCCTAAATCCTTCAAACCAACTCATAGTATGCATGAATGAAGAGAAACTTTCTTCAACTTGAAGTTCTTGATTTGAAGTCCATGGAGGAAGCTCAAATCATCTATGTTGCTTGGTGTAGATGATCAATACGGTTTCAATCATAGTATTCTCTTTTTCATGATCAATAACCAATGAAAATGCTCAAAGTGCTTCATTTACCTAAGTGACTACATAAGACACAAAGGAGTAAAATTTGAACATAACTTGCACTTGAGATTTAGATGTTACCACCCTTCTTGAATGAAATGAATGAGATATCTTCATCTTCACTTTGCTCATATGAAGGTTGTAGGCTTTGTCCTTAAATTGGAGAGGAATCAGCGGCTTCATGCGCAAAGACGCGGCACTTTGCCGCTCTCGTGCACGGCATTTGCCGCTCTGCAAGTGTTGCAACAGAGGGTCCGTAGTTACACTACATCGAGCCGTCGTGAATTTGGTGCAACAGCAACTTGAGGATCCTCCACTTCTTTTGGTGAGATCATTTCAACCATTTAAGTTCCCTTAAGTGTCAACTCACCACCATTATCAAGATTTGATTAGTTCATGAAAATGGACCACTTCCTAAAAAAGCGGACCACTTCGGTGAAAATCGAGTAGTGGAAGAACCATTCATAACTTTTGATTCCCAAAGGCTATGAAGGTCAATGAGCACTTGTTGGAAAGCTTATGAAGTCTAGTTTCCAATACCACCATTGCTGATCTATTTGCAAACTTCATTTTGGCTGCACACCAGTTTTAATATAGACTGGTCAGAATGTTCAAGCTTGATCTGTCATATGCTCAACTTCAAATGCAAAACTGTATCAATCTATAATATTCCTTGGTACATGCTGCACATGGAATGAAAGATCATCAAGTTAACTTTCAAACCCAACAAACGGATTGTCATTTGCACTTTCCAAGATGGAGTTATGACCAGATCAATACAGACTGCAGAAGACCGATCAGCAACACAAGGTGGTTCTTCAATACCTACAATATGAATAAGATCTTGCTCTACTAGAGAGTCATTAAAAGCATCATATGGCAAATAATTCATTTAAACATGAAGCACTCTAGCCACTCCTAATAATTCACAAACACACACATATATTTGTGAACTACTAGAGACTACACAAGTCAAATGGCTAGCTAAGAAGGATTAGGTACTAGTTACCGAGGTGATTATGAAGTTTAGGATATTTCCATTAATTCATCTTCGGGTCAACCTTATAAGAATATAATGTGAAAAGATTGATAGCTTGAGTGAATATTTTCAATTAACTTGCTCAAGCACCCCGAAGCTTCATATCACCTCCAAGTACCTACAACGCTCATCAAGCACAACTTGGTGGTACCCAAACTAAGTTAGGTCCATCAAGGTTAGTCACAAGAGACTTAGGCACCCAAATGGCCTTTGTGCTAGCACGTGGTGAACCAATCATCTCTCTAGCACAAGTGGCATTTTTGGGCATCCTAAGCATATTTGAATTAATTGACAAGTTGAGCTTAAGAGTGTTACTCATGGGACAATCCTTACTTAAATGTCACTTTCCTCTACAAGTGTAGCATAGGCGGCTCTTGTTCTTGTTAGCCTTCTCTTTTGCATTTTGCTTGCTACCTTGTTGATGAGGCTCTTTCTTGATGATGACAAGCCTTCACTTTTTCTTGTTTGGACATGATGCAACCGTATGACCCTTCTCATTGCATCCATAGCACTTCCTCTTGCAATTTCTTGTCTTGTTCTTTGGAAGTGTGGCTTGGTCATCAACCTTGTTGGAACAAATAGAGGCATTGTGTCCCATGTTGGAGTACTTGGCATGAGCCATCTTCTTCTTCTTTTTTGGATCTTGCTCATGCCCTTCCTTTCTTTCCTCAAGGGGCAATCTTTTAACATGGTGATCCTCTTTCTTGCACTTGAAGCAACTAGTGAGAATCTTCTTTGATTGATGTTGCACCTTGATAGTCTTGGAAGCTTTGCTATCATGCCTTGGCATCTTAGTTATGGGCTTAATATGATCGGAGACAGACTGATAGCCTTCCCATTTTTTGCTGCACCGCTGCCGCTGCATCCTTAGGGTGCGGCAATCGCCGCTGTTCATCAAAAGCTGAATCGTACCCGGTCTGTTTCCTTCCTCTCAAACTGCACACACTCAAAGCCATTCACCATTCCTTCACTGTTATCTTGAGAAGGTTGAGCATTGCATTTCCCTTCCAACCGAATCAAGTCCCTTTTTAGCCTTTCAACCTCTTCCTTGAGCTCTTCATTTTCTTTAGTGATGGAATCATCACAAGTTTCTACAAGTACATGCTCTTTGGAAGGTTGGCTTGCATTTGTATTGGCCTCTTTTGTGTGCCTGAGCTCATCATTGATCATTTCATTAAGCCTAGCAATCTCCTTTCTCATAGCTTCCATATCAACAAGGTTAGTGGCATAAACATTCAAATCAAGATTAAAGCATTTTCCACAACCTTGGCTAGTGGAGGGAGTAGAGGTGTCCTTTGCCTTAGAGGGCTGTGAGGTGCTCTCCCTAAGATGACTATATTGCAACTCAATCTCCTTGTGCTTTTCAACTAAGACACAATACTTGTCATTGAGTGCAATATTAGCCTTCATTGTGAGAACATGTTCTCTTTGCTCTTCGGCCAAAGCCTTGTGCAAGGAGTCCACCTCACTTCCCTTTAATGCAAGAGCTTCCCTTGCAGCCAATATACATCTTTTTCTAACTTAGTTAGATTGTCATCACTATTGGCTAGCTCAGCTTGAACACTCTCTAAATCCTTCATTAGCTGAGAGATGAAGAGTTTGGTCTTAGGATCTAAATTTTTAATAGCATCATCGATTTCTTCATCACTAGATACATCATCACTAGAGCTATCACTAAGATCACTACTAGAGATGTCACTAGGAGGTGGAGAGAGTTTGGCTTTTGATTTTACCTTCTCACCTTTTTGCCATGAGGCACACATGAGATGTGGCATAGAGAGTTGTGCCTCTAGGTGAGGTGTATTCATCATTTGGCCTCCACCAGATCACAAGCTTCTTCTTCCTTCAAAATGTTAGTCTCACAAGAACTAAAGGAAGTAGAAGTACCACATGTAAAAACATTGCTCTCACCAACCATTTCATTACCATCCATTAAGCTATGTGTTGGTGAGGTAGTGAATGTGGCATGATCAATTTTGCCTTTCGGGAGAATCACTTGAGGCTCATCATTTGTTGGTGAAGTTGAGCACTCCTCAAGTGGTTCCTCCAATGAGAGCTCCTTCTCAACACATTTGGACATGTCATATCTTTCTTTGAGCGTGGTCCAAATGATATGAGCATCATCAAGAGGTTCACCATCTCCAAATATGACCGCATCAAATACATCTTCACTCAAAGCACTAAATAAAACATTAGAAGCTTGAGCATTGTATTGGAAGCATTTCACTTCCTCTCTAGATAGATGCTCCAAATCATCACTAGGAGGTGAAATGCTCACATCTACAATCTGCTCTATATGAGGACCCATGGCCCTAAAAAATATCAAGCACACTAGCGAGACCAAGATGCATAGTTTGAGCCATCGAAAAGTAAAAGTTCTAGAGATACCTCCACACTAGTCGACATCTTTCTCTCAAGGCGATTAAGCCCGAAATTGAGAGCCTAGCTCTGATACCACTTGTAAGGACCTTGATGTCGCCTAGGAGGCCTAGAGGGGGGGTGAATAGGCCTGTACCTTAAAATCACCCGTAAAACAAACTCGAGCGTTTGGAACAACGCTGCACGCCTCGCGTGCGCGGCCTTGTCTCGCGCTCGCGTGCGGCAGCGCCTGCGTCTGCGCTGCTTTGCGCCGCCTTCGCTGCACCGCCTCGCCTGGCGGACAAACACAACGCAGTTTGAAATCTAAGCAACGAAACTTAGATCGAGTGAATATCCCAAGTTCCCGCACACAAATATATCACATATATCTAATAGAATGTGCCAGGAACTCCTCAACAAAGTAGATCGGGATGAAACCCTAGCTCACAAGAATAATATGCAAGAATGTAAATAGCACGTGTGAGACAAGGATTTTTTCCCGTGGTTCACCGCCGCCACAAAGGTCGGGTTACGCCCACGTTGTTGAGGTATCCACAAAAGGATTGGGATTCGCCACACAAGCTGTCCCTTCCTCGTTCTCAAGTCAAGGGAGTGAACCCTTGAGATGAGGGGTGATTTTCTTGATTTTGAGTGAGGTTACAAACCTCCCAAGGCTGCCACACGAAGAGGCAAGCTCAAGGGCGACGCCTAGCCGTCTAGGAGCAAGCTCCAAGAGGAAAGAACCCTAGGGTTCCGACCAAACGTGAACCAAATGCTCTTTCAAGTTGGGGAAGTAGTAGATCCGGCCTCCACAAGCGGTTTGTTGCCTTTTCCCTCAAGATTTGATGGTGGAATCGAAATCTTGGCTTGGGGAAGGAGGAGCAACAATGGAGGAGTGAAAGAGAGCAAGAGGTCGTTTTTTCGTCGCCGCCGCGAGGTAGGAGATGAAGTGAGCGGATGATCGTTGTGGGAGGGGTAGGAATGGTATTTATACCCGACCGGGCCCAACGGGTCGGATTAAGTGCGTACTGCGACGCCACCTAACACGCGGCAGATCGCGCTGCACAAGACGCACCTTTGCCGCGCCGCCCGCGCAACAGACAAAGTGTAAAAAGTGTCTCTACTATCTGTTTTTGGCCGCGGAGGTGATGTTTTTGGCCGAATTTGGAGGTTTGAGCATTTAGTTCACATGTAGCCAAAGGTCCTAGGATCCTCTTAATAGTACGGCATGTCCTAAACTCAAGATTCAAAACATAAATGAAATTAAACCTCCATGAGTCTAGGTTGCCATCCGTTTGCACTTGAAGGTTCCATCAACCTCAGTACATCATCTTCTATCATCTTTGTCTCATCTCTTAGAGCAAATATATCTTGTGCATGTGACTTGAACCATTTCCACAAATATGAGTTCACCTCCATGGCTTCAAGTCACTCACACTAATGATTTGATCCTCAACACAATATGACTCCTCATAGCTTGATTAGTTCCTCGACTAAATGCAAGTACTCTCTTCTTCACCTTAGCCATGGTACCTCGGTCCCAAGCCAACGCTTGCCCTTCACCTTCGCTTAGTACCTCGAAGCCCTTTCCTTGCTATCTTCACCTTATCAAGATACACTCAAGTCACATCATATCAAGCAACCATTGAATAACTATTTCTTCAATATTATGATCCTTGCTTGATTATCTTCTAGATATGAATGTATATCAATCAAGCTTTCGGTTTGACTCACATAGAGACATACATGGATCAATATCAATATGGTCAAGCCAATTCACGGTTCCTTGTATCATATCCATTTTGGCTTGACACTCCAAACACTTACTTCAATCTTCTATTCATGGAAAGCAAGCCATTATAGAGACCGATCCAAGATCATCAACTCATGTCTCATTTGTCGTTTGCCAAACATGCTTGCTCTCACATGATGCTATGATATCCCACAACATATAAGCCATTTCATTGATTCCATTTGCATTGTTGTCTTTTGCTTGAACTAGATTATTTCCATAATCTTCCAATACAACAATACACAATTTTGCCTTTGCTTCAACACTATGTGAAATACCATTAAGTTTGCCTTGTTGAATCTTGGATATACTTGTTAATACACAATTCACAAGTATATGCAATAGACTTAGTTTCCTGTTCAACACTTAGCAAACTTATTAGACCTTTAATTATGTTGTCATTCAATTCACCAAAACCCACAAAAGGGCTAGATGCTTTTACCGCACCGGCGTGTCCAGGTCGGGCCGGCCGATTTTGCAAGTTTTGCCCCCAACGGCCATGGCCGTGGTGGGGGCTATAAAAAGAAGGGTGGCCGGCCACTTTGGAGCTCTTTTGCACATTTGAACACTCCTACTCTCTTGTGAGCTGAAGCAACTCCCCTCCACTCATCTCTTTCCACTAACCCGATCTTTGGTGAGATTGAGTGATTCAAGTGCATTGGTCTTGGTGGTTGCATCTAGAGGCACTTGTTCTTCAGAGGAGCCGTGGGTTTCTTGTTACTCTTGGGAATTTGCCCAATTCCCTAGCGGCTTGGAGTTCGGTTGGGTGTTGAGCTCGATCGGTGATTGTTCGAGGCCACACACAGGTGGTTCTTGTGAAGGATCGTTCCTTGCCCCGCGGAGATTCGTGAAAGGAGCACTAGTTGAGCGTGGCTTGTGTACCCCATCTTGTGATTGGTTTGCTTGAGCGCCCACCGTGGGATTGGCACCAGGCCATTTAGCTTAGCAACCATCAAGTTGGTGTGTCGCCACAACGGGACGTAACGTCTTGCCCCGGCAAGCACGCCTTGAACCTCGGAGGAAAAATCATCTTGTCAAGTGTGTTTGCTCGTTGGAGATTTCATTGACTTGGTGATTGGCTACAACCTCTACTCGACACCGGTGGTATTGTATCCTAGCACACTTGCATTACTTTCTCTAGTTTTCTTGTGTAGCTTGTTTAGTTGCTAGCCTAGTTTAGCTCCTAGTGTTAGAATTAGTTAGCTTATCTTGTCCACCTAGGAGTAAGTTAGCAACCTAGCAATTGCTTGTGATTAGAGACATTAGAATTGACTTGTGGCTTGCATAGCTAGTTCGTAGCATCGCTAAATTGCTTCGCCATCTTTTTACTAACGAATTGGTTTAGTGTTGTTGAAGGAATTTTTAATAGGCTATTCACCCCCCCTCTAGCCATTAGGACCTTTCACGGGGGTGGATGAGAAGGGGATAGTCGGGATCTACGCCAACCGCCGTCGGACCAAACGAAGAGCACACGGGCCGCGGCGGATGTGGCGAGAGGATGAGGTCTCCCCGCTCCTTGACGAAGAGCACACGATCGCCCGGCGACTTCAAGATCGCGCAGAGGCGTCGCGGGCTTGCCGGTTCCTCCGCCCCCGCCGTCCAACGCTCGCCGTCCAACTCATCAAGGGATTGCCAATTTGGGATTGGGAGAAACGCGAGAAGAAGAGGAAAATAGCGAGGGCGATTTGTGGTTACCGAGCCGCTCTCACCGGCGCGTCCTCGAATAGCAATGTCGCGGTATCCTTCTCCATGGCGCCGGGTGCGATGGCACGTGGCCGAGCCCATAGTTTCGGGCGGACAAAGGCAACCTGTGGCGTCCACGGCGGCGGCCGGAAAAGGCTATGGATGCCGGCCGCCGGTGTGGTGGAGGGGCTGCGGCGGCGGGGACGCGAGACCACGTCACGCCGGGAAGGATCCCGGACGCGAGGTAATCTGGCGAGGAGGCGGCGAAGCCATCCATACCTTTTTTAGCGAAAGAAAATAAAATAGGAACGGGATGTGAATCGAACCCTCGCCGCCGGCGGTGTAGGGAGGAGCGTGAGTCATGGGTGTAAGACCGTGGACAAAATTTGAATCCTAGTACTTGGTTGTGGGATCCGACGGATTTCTAAGTATTTGTCAAAAAAAATAGAAAATAAGTGTGTCATTATAGTAGAGACTAAATGGCTTGGTTGTGAGATCCGACGGATGATGTTGATTGTGCCAAAAATAGAAAGAAGTGTGCCATTATAGTAAAGATAAAGATTATAGTTTTTTTTTTTTTGAATCGAGATAAAGATTATAGTTGAGATTAGCTTTTGCACAATGAAACATGTAATTTTATGATTTTTTTTTCTTTCTCCGGTCGCAACGTACGGTCCGTGCGGTCGCCACAGAATCCCACAGCGTGGGGAGGAGGCACCTGCCACGATCTGCGCGGCGAGCGGCCGGTAGGGACGACGAATCGCGAGCAGCAGAGCGCGCCGCGGCAGGATGGGAGCGGGCGCGGAATAGGCGCTGGTTGGGTCGGAGGGAGGGAAAGCGAGCCAAAACATTTGCAGGAGCCATGGTGAGAGGCCGCGTCAAAGCGGCCATGGGCTTCGAGTGGAGCCCGGCGACGCCCAAGCCGGGGGCAGCCGCCTCCTCCTCGCGTAAGGCGTCGGCGCCTTGCCCGCCGCTGCAGCTGCCAGGGTCGGCCGCGTCGATGGGACAGCCAGAGACGCCGCGCTGGCGTTCCTCCGGCTCGCCAGCGCCGCCGCACGGGTCAGGATCCAAGGGCGGCGGCGGGCTGTTCTCGCGCTACTTCGCAGGTGCAGCCGGTGCGCGCGGCGGGGCTGCCCGTCGCCGACCTCGCCCGCCTCGTCGAGGAGCTCCAGGCCGAGAACGCGCGTCTCCACGCCGAGCTCGATGCCGCCGCCAGGAGTAGCCAGCAGCGGGTGGTTGAGTTGGATGAGCACGCGGCGGAGGCGGCGTAGGGTGCGGGGAGCAGGACCAGGACACAGCAGTCAGCAGGACACGGAAGAGCGAGCGCCGGGTCTGCGGCTCGACGCGAGGAGCACAGGGGACGCGAGTGGTGCAGATAAGATCGGACAAAGCGGCAGCGCGAGGTGCCGGCCAACTAGAGACACGCGTCCGGACGCCGGACGTAAGTAACAAACGGTTACTGCATCATTTTCTTTCTTTCTTTCTTTGGAGAGGTAGTGCAGCCTAATAATCAATACATGACAGCCAGGGCCCACAACTCCCTCCCTCTCCGTTATCTCTTCACAATCACAGCCCAAGCAGCAACCAACCAGAACCTGGGCGAGCACGCGGCCGCCGGCGCGCGCGGGGAAGGGCAGCGAGGGCAGCGAGGGTAGGGCGAGCGCGTGGTCGCTGCGAGTAACCGCCAGAGTCCACCAGCAGTACCAACGAGGCGAAGACAGTCTCCATCCACCGACGTACAAGGTTTCTGTCTGAGATCTGATTTCTCCCTCTTCCTCCGGCTTTACCCCTTGATTTCTAGCACTGAGCAGTATGGGGGACACCTCCAGCTTCGCCTCCTCGATCTGGCTCTTGCCTCACTGATGGGTTCTCCAAGGTTGCCTTGGGTAAGTCCGCCTGAACCGTGCAATCAAATCAGAGAAAGTTGAATCGATTAGATCGAATCTGGTTTCTTCAAAAAAAATTAGATCGAATCTGTTAATCCTTGCAAAATTAGTGTTCTGACTGTATTTTGGGCATAAAGATGCAATTTTTTTTTGTAGAATCTCACTGGTAGCTTAAATAAAAATGCAATTTTAGGCGTTCTGTATGCATTCGTCCCTTTTTTTTTTTTTGTCTACGTTTACTTCGTCCCAGTTGCGTGACGCAGATCGATTGTAATTCTGACGCTCCCTTTCTTTTTCCAAAATCACTGTATCGATTATAGGTTTCTTAGTTGGCACGGTGCTTCTCCGAATTAGATTCGATATGTGCAACTTCCTTGAGAAAGGTAATTAGCCCTTATCCGAACCCATGTTTTCCTAGACGCTAAACGAAACGGTAGACGGGCGGTGACCCTTCGTTTAGCGTTTAGGCTGTTTAGACGGCGTTTAGACGGCGTCTAACGGGCTAAACGTTTTCCTACTGTAGCACCTAAAAAGGGAAGAATAAGGAAAAGAAAAGAGAGGAAAAAGAGAAAGGAGAGTGAATTATGCTGAACAGCCCAGCCCATCAGCAAAGGGCAAAGGCCCAGCCCACATAACCCTTACCTTATCCACACTATAGGACTAAAAAGGGAAGAATAAGGAAAAGAAAAGAGAGGAAAAAGAGAAAGGAGAGTGAATTATGCTGAACAGCCCAGCCCATCAGCAAAGGGCAAAGGCCCAGCCCACATAACCCTTACCTTATCCACACTATAGGACTGGAACCAGCCACCTCGCATCGCCACTCACCTCGCCTCTCTTTCTTCCTCCTCTGCGCAGCACAACCTGCCCCCTGCTCTCCGCCAGCCACTTGCAGCACCGTTTCCGTACAGGATGCAAGCTCTGCTCTCCGCCCCTCGCTCCCTTGCTGCTGGTCTTCTGCTCCTCGATGCGAGCATGGGATGGACAGTGCGCTGCCTGGCCGCGGGCTGGTCGACCACGGCGGCGCCGGCGAGCAAGGAGGACGCGGGCTGGACAGCGGTGGCGGTGGCGAGCGAGGAGGACGCGGGCTGGACAACGGCGATGATGGCCAGCAACCCATGCTCTTTCCTTCTGTAGCTCTTCTCCCATCACCTAAACATGCTTGTACACGGCTTCAATGGCGTCTAAACCCGTCCAGGACCCGTCCCGTTCAGGCCGTTCTGGCCGTTTTTTCCGATTTTGACCGACTAAACGGGTCAACCGTTTAGGAGCCCGATTAAACCCCTAAACTGTGCGGTTGCCCTCGTTTACCGTCTAAACCGGTCTAGACGGCCGTCTAGAACCGTTTAGGATAACGGGGATCCGAACAGAACTATAGCTGAGTTTGTTCGTTCTTCTATATAAATAAATAAACAAATATACTAAAGTTCACAGTATTTGCTATGGCAGGAACCTGTTCAAGCCCCGGTTGGTCCGACCTCCCAATGGATGTCCTCTTCCTCATCCTGCAACGCCTGGAGCTTCCCCAATCACTTGCCTTTGCATCAGTTTGCAAAACATGGAGGGCTGCCGCCATAGCCGCCGGTGTTCCTCGTCCTTGCACACCATGGATCTTGTCTTGGGCACATCTCGCACGGGGGGAGAGCCCTTCAGCTGTGACCTGCAAGATGTACCACCTTCTCGATGGTGACAAGGCCTACGGTGTTAGTTTACCACGTGGCTGCTTCACTGATTGCTGTGGAGCCTCTCATGGATGGCTTGTTTTGATAAACGAACTCTCCAATCTTGTGCTTTACAACCCCTTCACGACACGCATTATCCCTCTGCCACCAATCACGGATTTCTCATGCGTGGAAGCAGTCTATGGTAGCGGAGGGACATTGCAAGGTTACCATTTTGGAACGGGTGGAAGAGTCTATGGTTCAAATGAACTAGGAAGATTGTTTTACCAAAAGGCAGTGTTGTCTTCCAGTCCATCCAAAGGTGGTGACTACATCGTGATGATCATCCATCATGATTCTGATTGGCTTTCTTTTGTTAAGGCAGGACAGAGAAATTGGCAAGTGGCTTCAACATTACTTGTAGCGATAAAGACAAATATGCAGATTGTGCATACCATGATGGCAGGTTCTACACAATTACATTCCATGGAAGGGTGGAGAAATGGGATATCGACGGACCAAATGGACCAACAAGGGAGGTGGTGGTTGCGGCAAGGCGCCATGTAGGACTAATCCTTACAAGGCATTTGGTGCCTACACCGTGGGGTGATCTCCTGCATGTTCGTGCAATTAGGTCGGATCGGTACCCGGATGGCATCAGATTCCAAATCCTCAAGGTAGATCTGAATGAATGCAAGAGGATCTCACACAAGGATTTGATGGATCATGCTTTGCTCCTTGGATTGAATCACTCGGCATGTTTGCAAACCAAGGATTTTCCTGGGCTTCAGGCTCAACGTGTCTATTTCTCTGTTCCCTTGATGGTGCAAACAATTGATTTGATTAGTCGAGGCTGCGTTTGGGGAGGTGTGAGGATTTACAACTTTGAATGCAGAAAATTTGAGCGTGCTCTTCCCATTTGTTACAGGAAGGGATTTATCCACTACGCTCCTACGGAGGTCTGGATCACCCCGAATTTGTAATCATTAGCACGAAGGAATAATTGGTTTTCTACCCATGTGTAAACTTTACTGATTGCTGTGGAGCCTCTCATGGATGGCTTGTTTTGATAAACGAACTCTCAATCTTGTGCTTTACAACCCCTTCACCACACGCATTATCCCTCTGATCGCAGTCTTTTTTGTTCTGAGGAGACATGAGTAACTCTTTTGGTTTATTAGAGTGCAAGTGGCCAAGGAAAACACTGATAGTTAATTCTTCTGTTGTTGGACAGGCCTGAAAACAGGAATGTATTACTTAAGAACTCGAACTGCTGCTACAGTTGATAATGCTCTTCTTAAGGTTTTTTTTTTTTTCCTTTGATGGATCGATTGTCAACCTGTCCTCAAGCACGATCCTTATCATGAAAAATGTTGTGCATTTGTAGGACAAGACACCTTCAGAAGAAGAGAATGCGAAGGTTAAAATGGCACAAGTGGCCTGTCCCTGAACAACCGGGATGAGTGCTTAGCATATTGAAGTTAGATTCATCTGAATTGCGCGTCATGCTAACCCAGCCATCAGCCAACCTTACTATAATAGCATTAAGTTTCAACACAGTGCATGAACTCTGAATTGTCAGTAGTACCAAGCAAAGCCTTGTTTGCAAAAACTTTACCATAGACCGGTACTCATGCAGTCATGCTTAGGCTATTGTAAATACTAAATACATATATTATATGTATGAAGACAAACACGTTTTCTGCTTGATTTGATAGCCGATATAGTTCCCTGCTCTCTCTGTCTCAAATCCTGGTTGATAGCCGATATACTGTGCATCAAATACTGGTTACTACTAAATCTGACTCTTTGGTGTCATTTTCTGATAATTATACCTACTTCCTTACCCTAGCAATTTACCTGGCACCAGGATTGGCGCGCCTTTGCGCGCCTCCAGACTAATCAGCTCTGATCCGCTTCGGCATGATAACTGCAGCACGCACAACCAATCGAACACACCGCGCGGATTCAGCTCGGACGACAGCATCTCCCGCCCTTCCTTTGTTGTCCCAGCTGGTGCTGCCGCTATGCACCGGCGTCCGTGACGGCACTGCTAGTGGCACTTGGAGAGTGGCATGTCCGGGACCAGCATGGCAGCAGGCAAGAGTGGCATGTCGGGGACCAGCATGGCAGCAGGCCCGCCGTGTTGTCTCGGGTGGTCTCGCGAACGTCGGTAGGCTGGCCAGTTGCATGAACGTGCTGGATACTTGCGGTGTGTTTGGTTGCTGAAATTTGGCCTGTAATCGATACATGGGGCACCAATTTTGGTGTTTAGTTCGCCGGCCCGTCCTAGCTGGCCGAGGAATTGCGGGGTTGGCAATTCCATCCCGCCGGGCTCCGCTAGCTCGTGTGCGTGTTTCTCGCGTGCTCCTCTCACCTCCCGGTCCGGTCCTCGCTCCGCCCTCGGACGCTCCTCCTCCAGGCCTCGCTCTGCCCTCGCTCGTCCGCCGGCGGCTGAGACCCACGGCCTTCCGTGCCAAGGTCGCGTAGGCGGAGCCACGGGAAGGCGCCCGGATTGGCGGGATCGCGTCGAGAGCCTTGAAACCGGGAGGGCGCGCCCGTCCGTGAGGGCGTTGCGAAGAGCGAGACGGACTTCGATGGCGGGAGGGCGCGTGAGGGAGGCGTGAGCGTGCCCGACGGCCCCGCCGTGGATGCGCGGCCGCGTCACGCCGCCGCTCCGCGTCGAATAGAGTGGAGCCATGGATCAGCGGCGCCCGCGCTCGCGTCGTCGCGCGCGCCCGGCGCGATCAGCCCCAGGATGCCCTCATCCGTGCTTTGATGGATTGAGTCTGTTTGCCGGCTGCTAGCTGGCATCACTTGTTTGCCTTGATTTGCTAGCGCGATTTGTCTCGATTTTCATCAATTTGCATTGATTTGTACCGTGATTTGCATCAATTGCATTGGAGGCCGCAGGGCAGATGAGCATGGCCACCGATTTTCATCAATTTACGTTGATTTACACCATGATTTGTTAACTGCACACCATGGCAACCATGCCCACCACATGTTCGGTAAAATGTCTCAAAGGAGGTGAACTCACCGGGTCGAGGAAGATGTGACTATATGCAAATCAAGCGAGGCAACCAAACACTCCAATCTCATAACAAGCTAGAATGGGTAAAAACCAAATGCAACCAAACAAGCCCTAGAGGCTAGATTTAGCCAGCCTCTTTCTAGCCATGCTAGGATGGAATAACCGGGCTAGGTTTGGCACCACAACCAAACATACTCTTGGTGTTTGGAATTAGCACAGGGACGAAGGTCCGTGAGGGCCATGCAATGAGCAGCCACGGTGGCAGCCATGTGTGCAAAACCGCTTTTCCAAAACCGGTTTAGACCTTTGGTGGTACATTTAGCAAATTTAGGGACCCAAAAAGCTGGTTTCAAGAGTATATGGACACCTATTTGAAAACGGAGTACAAGCTCAAAGGACACCGAGTAGAGAAAAGATGGTTGGTTCAGTTGCCTTGCCAGAGCAACACATTAAGGGCTTGTTCGGTTGCTGCAGGAATGGTTCCTGTCAGGAACCGTTCAGGACCAGGATCGAGTGGATCCCATTGGTTCACTCAGATCCAGTCATCCAGACTTGGTTCAAATCCTCTTCAGGAACCATTCCAATCCCACAAAAAAGGATGTTCGGCAGGAACCATTCCAATCACAGATTCAATATTCAAACTTATATACTATTTAACAGTAGCTCCACTCACTAGCAGTGGCACACCACAGATTCAATACGCCCAAAGTGCATAATCCAAAGCATAATTTTGTAAAAAATTACAACTAACAATCATGGCACTTATGATTCACAAAATCATTTGTAGTGCAGAATTGGAGAGAGCAAACATTGTTACAGGCCAATGCCTTCCTTGGTTTCCAGAGATTGCAGAATTGTAAAAGGTGTTCTAGTGCATGCACTATGCAGATTTGAAACTGAACTGATCCAACGCCCAAAGCCAAAAGATTACCCACGAACTGTATTGCTCTTCACTTGCTGAATCCGTTGGTGTGCTGCAAAGAAATAGAACAAGGGCTGTTGTCAGAATCAATGAAGTTGTCTGTTGTCATGTGTAATCAATGAACAAGGGTTGCAAAGAAATAAAAAGTGGTCAATGCAAGAGGATTCAGAATTTTTTCACAGCCAATGACTTACAGAAAAAGGCAAAAAGTTCTTAATGGAAAGAGAAACAGAAGCACAACCAACAGAAAGATACGTAGTGAACCATTATTTTCATGTGACAGTAAATACTACCAACAGAGGTAACCTTCAAATTCAGGTCTACAGGACTAACAGGAGGAATAAATGTGCACAAGAACAAACAAGCTTTGAGGTAATATTGGGTCACTAAGAATATTAACATGAAGGAAATAAAGATCAGTTATGACACCTCCGGTCTAAGTTACACAATGAAGATGACCTCCCAGTGATTTGTTTTTAGCATCTCAGCCATTTCATGTTAACTCAAGTATAAAAGCACAAGTTAAGAAGTCAATAGTCAATATATAAAGCAATAAACAAGCTTATTTAAACTGCAGAAACTATCTAGGTATGATTTCTTGAGCATATCTAGTTGAGGAAACAATATAAATATTTTTAACTCTCACATTCAGTGAATCAAGATTTATTGAATCAAGAAAATGCAATCGTATGCGAATAAGGTAACTGTGATCCACCAACAAATCAGGAGAAAGAAATCAAACAGTAATACAAAATATTATGACAGATTACTAACAGGAAGGACTCTCACTGTCATTTTCTGCATATAATACAAACTTTATTTGATGAAGCCACGGAATTACTAGTTGAAAATTCGAATAAGTTGAAGCATAGTGATTTCATATCAGAATTCCACGACCATGTCTAATAACTTTCGATGAAACAATCTTGAGCTTGAGCGAATCATGAGAGCAAAATTTTTGGTACCCAAATTCTACTGGGAAGTACCTTGTGGTCCAAGCCAGCATATGCCCAGAGATAGAGAACTAGCTAGCTATTCAGAGAACCGAGACGTCCAGAAGGCTACGATGAACACTAACTGCAAGAGCCAAGAACTCAAGAAAATCTGCCAAGAAACAGGAGAATCGCTGGTTTACAGCGAAGGCAGAATTGCCTCTACCACCCAGAAGCAGAATTCTGTGCACCGCTTCACTGCCAGGCCTGAAGAAGACGACGGTGCCAAGGAACCAGCAGGCTCTGCTCAGCCCATGGCCATGGCTGGCCATGGCTCCTCCTTACCAATTGCCCCTTGTGCTCACGGGGAAGAGAGAGAGAGACTAGTGTGTAGAGAGAGATCTGTGCTTCTTGCGTCCTGCGTGTGGCAATAGCAGCGCAGCGGGCAGCACGCCGCCGCCCACCTTGGCCAGCACGCCACCGCCGTCGCTGTGCCTGCTGGTCACGCCCCAGTCCTAAGAAACAAGAACCCTAGACCTACCTAGACCTAGAGGAGAGGGGAAGGAAGCGGTGCTTTACCGGAGAGAAGGCACGGGGAGAGTGGACGCTGGATGGGAGGAGGTCGCCGTCGCTGTCGGTGCGCCGCCGGGCCGCCACGCCGTCTCGCCCCGCCAGCCCCGTTCGCGACGCTCGTCTCGCGTCTCGCGACGCCGACCCGGATTGGAGCCCGAGGGTGGGAGGTCAGGCTTCGTTCGAGCCAAAAGGAAGCGGAATGAGGCTGAACCAGGTCCGTATTCAATCCACACGGCTCTAACCGAACAACCATTCCAGCCCATACCTGGTTACAAACTGGCCCAGCTCGATTCCGCCCCGGAATAGAGCCCGTTCGGGCCATTCCTGGTGCAAACGAACGAGCCCTAAAGAAAGAGGGATTAGCATAGTTCTCGATCTTTTCTCTACACACAAGTTCTGATCTTTACTCTCCTCAAAATATATCGGTAATAATGAGCACAGAACAATTGATTTCATGCGCCCGGGTGTAGTGAAAAATGAGCAAGGGTCTTTGCACTTTCCTCGGCGGTGCGAAGGGTAAGGAAGCTAGCCGAGCCAACTAGGATTCGTCTAGGTAGGCTGGAACGTAGGGTCTCTAACAGGTAAGTTAAGAGAGCTAGTCGATGCGGCAACTAGAAGGCGTGTAAATATTCTATGCGTTCGGGAGACCAAATGGAAGGGCCGAGGAAGCGAAAAGAGGTGGAGGGCACGGCTTCAAGCTTTGGTACACGGGGACAACATCGGGTAGGAATGGTGTAGGTATCTTGATAGATAGGAGCCTTAAGGATGGAGTAGTGGACGTTAGGAGGCAAGGTGATCGGATTATCCTAGTCCGATTGGTCGTTGGAGACTCGGTCTTGAATGTGATCGTGCCTATGCCCCTCGGGTAGGTCTTAGTGAGAGCGCCAAGCGTCGGGTTTTGGGAGGGCCTAGATAGCATGGTTAGTACTGTGCCTATCGGTGAGAAACTCTTCATAGGAGGAGACCTCAATGGCCATGTGGGTGCAACAAATGTAGGGTTTGAGCGAGTACACGGGGGTTTCGAGTGTACGGTAGTAGGAACGAAGAGGGGGGAGGATGTTTTGAATTTTGCTTTGGCCTATGACTTGTTGTTAGCGAATACCCTCTTTAGAAAGAGGGAATCCCATTTAGTGACCTTCCATAGTGGACAACACTCGAGCAGATCGACTTTATCCTTGCAAGAAGGGAGGATAGGACCGCTTGCCTAGATTGTAGGTGATACCGAGGAGTGTGCGGTCCCTCAACACAAGCTTGTAGTGGCGGACTTTCGTTTTTGGTGCGTGCCCACGGGACAAACGTGTCAAGATTACGAGGACGAAGTGGTGGAAGCTTAGAGGGGAAGCGGCACAATCGTTTAAGGAGAGGATGCTAGGCGGGGGCCTTGGGAAGAAGGAGAAGATGCGCAGGCGACATGTGGCTGAAGATGGCAACATGTGTACGGAAGGTGGCCTCGAAGTGTTGGGTGTGAGTAGGGAGGCAAGAAGGAAGCTTAAGGACACCCGGTGGTGGTGGAACGACGAGGTACAAAGGGCTATTAAGGAGAAGAAGGAGTGCTTCAAGCGCCTCCATCTCGACAAGAGTGCAGCCAACATCGAGGGCTACTGGGATAGCGAAGAGGGCTGCAAAGCGAGCCGTGGAGTGTAGCAAAGGGTCGCTTTTGATGACCTTTACCAACGGCCAGGCACGAAGGAAGGGGAGAAGGACATTTATAGGATCGCTAGGATACGTGAGAGGAAGACAAGGGACATAAACCAAATCAAATGCATCAAGGATAGGACGGATCGACCGGCAAGGAGGACGAGGAGATCAAGGACGGATGGCGAGAGTACTTCGATAAGTCTGTTCAATGGGGAGAATGATAGTCCTACCTTTGAGTTGGACGACTCATTTGACGATACTTCTTGTAGACGCTTTGTGAGGAGGATTCGGGAGGCGAGATCGGGGGAGGCTTTGAAGAGGATGAAGGGAGGTAAAGCGATGGGCCCCGATGGCATCCCCATTGAGGTGTGGAGATGTCCGGGAGCGAGAGCGGTAGTATGGCCGACTAAGCTTTTTTAACCTCATTTTTCGGTCGAACAAGATGCCTGAAGAATGGAGACGAAGTATATTAGTACCAATCTTCAAGAATAAGGGAGATGTTCAAAGTTTGTACTAACTACAGGGGATTAAGGCGATGAGCCATACGATGAAGGCGTGGGAGAGGGTTATCGAGCACGCCTACGGTTAAGGTCGACAAGTGTGACCCAAAACCAATTTGGGTTCATGCCCATGGGAGGTCGACCATGGAGGCGATTTTCTTAGTACGACAGTTGATGGAGAGATTTAGGGAGCGGAAGAAGGACTTGCACATGGTCTTTATTGACCTCGAGAAGGCGTATGACAAAGTACCGAGAAACGTCATGTGGTGGGCCTTAGAAAACACAAAGTCCCAACTAAGTACATTACCCTCATCAAGGATATGTACAAGGATGCGACGACATGTGTTCGAACATGTGATGGCGATACGAGTGACTTTCCAATTAACATAGGACTACATCAAGGGTCAAGACAGGCCCTTATTTATTTACTACGGTGATAGATGAGGTCACAAGGGATATACAGGGGTGATATCCCTTGGTGTATGCTCTTTGCTGATGATGTGGTGTTAGTGGATGAGAGTAGAGCGGGGGTAAATAGGAAGTTGGAGCTGTGGAGGCACACGCTAGAGTCGAAAGAGTTCGGATTGAGTAGGACCAAGACCGAGTATATGATGTGCGACTTTAGCCCGACTAGGCACGAGGATGAGGATGTCACCCTGGATGGACAAGTGGTGGCTAAGAAGGATACTTTTCGGTATTTAGGATCTATGCTACTGAGAAGGATGGCGACATTGATGAAGATGTTAGACATAGAATCATAAAGACAGGTTGGCTAAAGTGGCGTCAAGCTTCCGGCATCCTATGTGACAAGAGGGTACCACGAAGCTAAAAGGGAAGTTCTATAGGGGCGATTCGTCCGGCGATCTTTGTATGGTCTTTGAATGTTGGCCTACAAAAGGCGACATGTCCAACGGCTAAGTGTGGGCGAGATGCGTATGTTGCGTTGGTTTTTGCGGGCATACTAGAAGGGATAGAGTTCGGAATGAAGATATCCGGGATAGGGTCGGGGTGGCTCCTATCGAGGAGAAATTGATTCAACATCGGTTGAGATGGTTTGGACATGTTCAACGGAGGCCTCCCGAGGCGCCGGTGCGTAGTGGAGTTCTAGAGCGGGTAGATAATGTAAAGAGAGGTAGAGGTCGACCTAGGGCGACTTGGGACGAGGCGGTTAAGCGAGACCTTAAGGAGTGGAATATCTCCAAGGATTTAGCTTTGGACGGGAGCGCTTGGAGGCTAGCTATTAACGTGCTGAACCATGACTTTGTTTCCTTTTCTATCTACCCTATCTTTATCCTTACTTGTCTTGTGCCTTTTTCACGTTCTTTTGTCTTGCTTGTTTCATATGGGTTTCATCTCTAGCCTACCCCAACTAGCTTGGGACTAAAGGCTATGTTGTTGTTGTTGTTGTTGTTGTGGTGACCTCACTACTATTGATTTCAAAGTGCACAACACAAGAGACAAAAAAGGGTGGGCACAGTATATAACTCTTCATGGTATATGCGCCTATCACAGTGCAACATGTAAGATTTAGAAATGGGAAACACATAACAATGTTTTGTTTTTGCCATGGCCATTCTTTCATATGACTGTGCATCACTTCCTTTATTTTCAGATTTTGCTATGATACCTTTGAAGCCAAGAGAATTCTAGCGCAAGATTACCCTCCTTCCAATGTATTCCTGAAATAAAAATAATAGAAAGGTATAAAAAACTTCATAAAGATGCGCATTAAATTATATATGTTTAATCTAAGATACATTTGTTTTAATGCTACAGAAACTGAGTCTAGTTCAATTGTTGGGAGGTGTCTCTATATACCCCTATCACTGTACACCCCTATCACCTATAGACTCAAACTGGGTGCATATCTCTTATTTAAAATGCAACGCTACATGCATTATCATTCAACTCAAATTGGTACCAGTTAATAATTATGCAGCCAAATTTCATCTTTTGGCTGCAATCAAAAAATGACGTGTTCATTTGCAATAAATCAAAATTGATTAAGATCAAGGTGCTCAAAATTAAACTAAAACTGAGAATTACCGAGATGTCTTGCATTGAGGCACGCTCAATAGGACTTCTAGCAGTGAGCTTCATGAGAAAATCCGTGTCACCAGCCCAATCTGTTGGATATTTGTTTTCCTTCAGGTCATCCAAGACTAAACATCTTTCTCTTCCTGTCTTGAAAGGATGAAAGATCTCCAGAAATATGATACCCAAACTGTATATGTCGACCTAAAGGAGTACAAGTACCAATTAGGAGACATTATATGATTGTATCAAATCTTTGAACCACCATGCAACAAAAAAAAAAATGCAAAAATTAGGAAAAAGTTTTTATTAGAGGCCTCATTGAGATATGACTTTCTTAATTTTTTAAATTTAAACAAAAAAATAAGCACTATGCATCTATCGAGTAGAAGATTATACAACATAAACAATAGAAAACATAAGTCTAATAAAATGAACCATGCGTTACCACTGGCACACAAAATTTGAATGAAATAGCTACTATTTAGAAATATACATGCAGAACACCAGATCAATCTCCATAACAACGTTCAGTTTTTTAAAAAACTCAACAAGATAAATGGTAATAGAGGAACAACAGAAAATGTCCGATGGCAACATATTTTCACAAACATCAAATTGAATTAGCTTATCCTGATGCGGGGCAAAAAACAAGCTAAACAAATAAAGAACAAAGTGGCACATGTTCTTACAGACCGTTTTATTTATTTTTACAACTTCACAGGTTATGAAGTGAAGAAATATTGTTGCTACAAAATCTATAAAATGGTGCCTGAAGCCTGATTACATGCCTCAGAGGTGCAGAGATGTTTGGTAGAGTGCAGTGCACGTAGAAGGCGAGGAAGTGGTGCATGAGCAGTGTGTGGAAGGAGCAGTACTGGGGAGGTTGTTGGCCTTTGGGAGGTGGCTGTGGTGGAGCTGGGAGCAGCAGTGTGATAGTATTGAGGAGAGAGGCCGGAGATTAGAGAGCAGGGGCAGCACAGGGTTAGAAAGGGGATGAGGGCCTGGTGGTGGCGGCAGCAAGGGGTTGGAGAGACCGTGGATTGGGGGGGACATATTGCCACTGCTTGGGGAGGGGAGGTACTCACAAATCTATCTCGTCGTCCTAAAGGCCCAAAGAGCATGCTAGATTCAAGAGGGGGAGATATATATTTGCAATAAAGCACATGCATAAGTGGACTAGCTACGAAACCACGGACCAGGAACTGTCCGTATTTTTTAAGCAGGAAGAGATATATTTGCAATAAAGCACATGCATCAAGTCTAATACCATTTTTAAAAAAAACGACCACTACTGAAATTATCGAAATTCACAAAATTTTGTTGAAATTTTAAACTCCAGTTGAATACCTTCTTAGAGACCTTTCCATCATTTAACTCTGGTGCCATATAAGATGTAGTGCCTCTATCGGGAGTTCCATCTTCTCCGTTCAAATAGTTGTCCTCCAAGCAACAATCACCAAAGTCCCCAAGCTTTATCTTGTCATTAGGCCCAATAAAAATGTTTTCTGGCTTCAAATCTCTGTGGATGAAACCTTTTTGGTGAAGAGAATTGACAGCTTCAGCTATATTCTCAAAGAGGACTCATCCTTCTTCTATATCATCCATGTTATATGTTAGAGTACTTGTGCGTCTGTAAGGCCTTGGGCCTGGCGCCTAAGCCCATATGGCTAGGCTGCCTATGATTAGAATAGATGGTGAGGATTAGGCAAGGATTGGGTGTCATTATAAACCCTAATATGTCCTTGCTTATATATGCGCAGTACTTGCTCCATCTAATCAATCATTATTCGAGATATCTTCTTTCATGGTATCACGCTAGGTTTAGACATCTTCCGCTGCCCAAACCTCTTCTCACGCGCCGGCACCCTGCGTGGTGCGTTATGGCTGGGACTCCACCCGCTTCCCCCAAGGGGCGGTGCCGGGGACGGCCTCTCCTCGGCAGCGCTACGGCTGCTCCAGTCGGTGAGGCCGCTGCTGGCCGGAGCGCCGAGCCGCCGCCGCTCAGCGCGGCGAACGCTGCCGCGCGGCGGGGAAGCGGCCGAGATGCGGCTCACGGCCCGGCCCTCCCGGGGCGGAACGGGGGCGCCGCCGCAGCCTCCAAGGAACGCGGCGCAGCCGGCGACGCGCCCAGGAGGCCTTTCCAGCGCGGCAGGAACGCGGGGGCTGCTGCCGCCCTTTCTTACTGGGTCGCCTCTGGGGCCGCCTGCAGTCCCACCACCGGACCTCGCACTGCCATGCTTTGCATCATGAGGCAGTAGCTCTGCTTCAACTCCACTCCCGGGCCGTCGCCGTCGGCAACATACGGAACCCACGTCACCACGCTCCTCGGCCGTCGACTCCGGCAACTTCAACTTGGCCCAGTGCGATCGGTTCCTGCTCATCCTCGGCAAGTTCACCGACTGCGGCACCACGTTCGAGGGGATCCCAGACCCGTGTCTCCCGACTGGGCACCGGATGGACTGCGTCGTCAAGTCGTGGATCGTGGCCACGCTGACCCGGCGACCTCGGCGAGATCATCCGCGCCCCGGGCTCCCGCAGCGCCATGCTTGGCTCGCCGTCGAGTCGGTTCTCGGTCAGCGAGGCCCGCGCCATCCACACGGAGCGCGGTTCGCCCAGCCGTTCGACTACTGCCGCCGGCTGAAGAAGATGGCTGATGATCTCACAGCCCTTGGTGAGCCCGTCTGGCCGCGCCCTGGCGTCCTCAACGTCATTAGCGGCTGAACGGCGGCCGACCATGTTGGGGCCCTTCTTCGTCGGCGCAAGACGGCCCTTCCCCCTCCTTCCGGGGAGGCACGTGGCGACCTCATCCTTGAGGAGCTCGCCATGGCCAACCGCAGGACGCCCCCGCTCAAGCGCTGCTCACGTCCTCGTCCTCCACGACTCAGCCTCCCGCTCCCTCTGGTGGGACATCCGGGGGCAACGGCGGCAAGAACAACCGCCGGAACAAAGCGGAACGGGGGGCGGCAAAGGCAACGGCGGTGGCGGCGGTGCCTCGGACAGCAGCGCCCCTGCTGCCCCTCCACAGCAGCAGCAGCAGCCTGCCGGCTCAGCAGCAGCAGCACGCCGGGAGGCCGCCCTGGCAGCCGAGCTTCTACAACCCCCGGTCGGGTCTATTGGATGTGGCCGGGGAGGTCCATCCACCTCGGCGCCCATCCATGCCACCCCATCTGCGAGTACGCTAGCGAGCCGGCAGCAGGCGCAACACCAGGCGTTGCTCATGCAGCAGCAGCAGCAGCAGGCGCTTCTTGCTCACCAGCAGCATGGCGCAATCCCTGCTCCTGACGGTGCGTCGACGTGGGCTGCTCGTGGTACTATAACCTGTCGCCGGCCTACCCTCTTGGGACCCGGCCGGCGCTCGCCCTCGCTTTCGACGACGGCCTGAACCCCCCCGCCAGGGGCCCAACGAATGGTACTTCGACTCAGGTGCTACTTCCCACATGACCTCTCAGTCCTCTTCCCTTTCACATGTTCTTTTCCCGCGGTACCCTACTCCTTCATCGATTATCGCGGTAATGGCTCCACTTTTACATCCTTTGCCATTGGCTCCACAGAGTTCTCACCTACTTTACGTCTTAATAATGTTCTAGTGTCACCACAGATTATTAAGAATCTTATCTCTGTTCGCCAGTTTACCACCGACAATAATTGTTCTGTTGAGTTTGACCCCGCTGGTTGTTCTGTGAAGGTTCTTCCATCTCGGACCGAGATCGTCAGGTGCAATAGCTCCGGGCCGCTATACCCACCGTCTTCTTCCACGGCGCCTCCCTTGTCGCCCAGGCGCCCTCCCTCTGTGGCATCGGCGTCTTGGTCACCCCCTGGTCATGAGGCTTTGTCCAAGCTTGCGCCTAGCGTGTCATGTCACATTGAGTTGTTCGGACCTATGTCATGCGTGTCGATTAGGGCGTCATGTTCGTCTGCCCTTTCATATGTCCACCTCTCGTGCGTCTAGCAAATTTGATCTTGTTCATTGTGATTTATGGACCTCTCCAGTTGTCAGTATTTCTGGTTACAAATATTATTTGGTCATACTTGATGATTGCACTCATTACTTGTGGACATTTCTTTTGCGCCTCCGTCGACACTTTCAAAGGCGCTTTACGCACTTCTTCGCCTACGCCTCCACCCGTTCGGCGCCCGCGTCAAGGCTGTCAAAGGCGACAACGAGGCGTGAGTTCGATAACTCGGCTCCGCCAGTTCTTCCTCTCACGGGGCATTCACCTCCGCATGTCCCTCCCCCCACACTTCGTCTCGGAATGGTAAAGCCGAACGCATTATTCGCTCTATCAATAACGTTGTTCTGCCTTCTGTTTCCAGCTTCCATGCCTCCATCCTATTGGGTCGAGGCACTCTCCACGCCACTGTTCTACTCAACATCCCGCCAACCAAGACTCTACAATTCTCCACCCCCATCTTGCCCTGTTTGGCAAAGCCACCCACATATGATCATCTCCGAAGTCTTCGGTTGCAAATGTTACCCAAATATGTCGGCCTTTGCTCATCATAAACTCTCCCAAGGTCTGTCCTGTGTGTCTTTCTAGGCTATTACGCTCATCACAAAGGGTACCGCTGCCTTGACCTCTCCTCCAATAGAGTCATCGTCTCCCGGACGCGTCATCTTCGATGAAGCGGCCTTCCCCTTTGCTGGCGCCATGGTCCTAGTACCCCCGGCCGGACCTCCGGTTCCTCGATGACGATATTGCCGACCACGTGCTCCCTCCTATCGGAGGATCGATGCAAGTTTTTGTCTGCAGGAACACCTTCCAGCGCCCTGCCGATCCTGATGACTGTGCTGGGCGCCGCTCGCCCGACTAGGCTGGTGCCCCCCACCGGTCCCTCAGGGAGGCGTGCACAGGCGCCGTGTCGCCTTTTCTGGCTGAGGAGCTCGACGCCTCTCATGCGCGCTCTACATCCCACCTGCGCGCCGGGCACCGGCGGACTCCCACCGCGCCACTGCGCGAGCCGACGACGTACGGCGTCTTCGCGGGTCGTCCCGCCCAGCCCGCCGTGCGGGCGGGCCCGCCTGAGTTCCCGGCTGCGGCCGGATAAACTCTTCCAGCTTGATACGGCAGTACCGCCCCTCAGCCACAGAGCGCCTCCTGTCGCCACAATTGCACCTGCCGGCTCCCCTTCTAAGGGCGCCGTCTGCCAAGGGTGCCTCGTGCAAAACCCGGCATGCCATGTACGGTCCAAGAGCGGCTTCGGGATGCCTGCCGCCTTCCATGCCGCCTCACTCTCTCCCGTACCGAACCTTCAGTGGCGCTCTTTTGGACCCTAGGTGGCGACGAGCTATGGAAAGAAGGAACACGGTCTTTCTTTGCGAGTCACACATGGGACCTGGGTGCCTGGGTCGTCATCACGGGCCCAGCGTGGTCACTGGCAAGTGGATCTTCAAGCACAAGCTTCCGGTCGATGGCTCCTTAGAGAGGTACAAGGCGCGTTGGGTCCTTCGCGGCTTCACTTTCAGCGTCCTGGGTTGACCGGCTGAACATTGATCTGTCGTGAAGCCGACCACGTCGCACTGTGCTAATCCTGGCGCTCTCCCGCAGCTGGCCCATACATCAGCTCGACGTGAAGAACGCCTTTCTGCATGGCACCCTGTCCGAGACTGTCTTGTCGGCGGCCGTCTGGCGGTTTCGAGACTTGATTCACCGGACTTTTGTACGCCTTACAGGAAGTCCCTCTAGTTTGAAGCTTAGGGCCTCGCGCGCTTGGTACAGCCGGATGGCCTCCTTCCTGTTGTCACTGGGATTTGTTGAAGCCAAGTCAGACACCTCTCTGTTCATCTACCGGCGTGGCTGACCATACGACTTATTTGTTGCTCTATGTGGATGATATTGTCCTCACGGCTTCCTCACTTTGGTCTTCTTCGACGGATCATCGCTGCTCTTCAGCGGGAGTTCGCCATGAAGGATCTTGGTGAGCTGCATCACTTCCTCGGTATGCAGGTTCAGCGCAGCAGTGATGGCCTCTTCCTCTCGCAACGGCAATACATGCTAGAGATCTGGACGATGCGGGGATGAAAGGGCGCAAGTCATGCTCCCACCAGTTGACACCAATCCGAAGGTTGCTGCGGTGAGGGCCCCAGTGTCGATGCTACGAGACTTTCGCGACCTTCTTTGGAGCTCTTCATTGCGACATTTACTTCCCCGACATCGCATATGCGGTTCCAGCGGTGCGCCTCCACATGCATGATCCCCGTGAGCCTCATCTTGCGGCCTTGAAGCGGATTCTTCGCTACATTCGAGGCACTCTCCACCTCGGTCTTCTGGCTGCGACCATCCTCGACGACAGATCTTGTGGTATACCGCGATGGCGGTGGGCGGTTGCGGGACACTCGCAGATCCACCTCGGGCTATGCGGTGTTCCTCGGTGATAACCTTGTCTCCTGGTCCTCCAAGCGCCAGAATACAGTGTCAAGATCGAGTGCCGAAGCTGAGTATCGCGGCGTGGCCAACGGAGTTGCCGAGGCCACATGGGCTGCGCCCGATTCGCCAGAGTTGTACACCCCCGGCGACGCTACTTTGGTGTATTGCGACAACATCAGTGCAGATCTACATGACCTCAACCAGGTCAACATCAGAGAACCAAGCACATCGAGATTGATCTTCACTTCGTCCGAGAGGGATTCTTTGTTGGTGATGTTCGAAGTCCGCATGTTCCCCACCTCGTCACGGTATGCGGACATCTTCACCAAAGGGCTGCCATCTTCGGTGTTTATGGAGTTTAGGTCGGGCCGAACGTGTACGGTGGTGATGTTCCGACCGAGGGGAGTGTTAGAGTACTTGTGCGTCTGTAAGGGCCTTGGGCCCGGGCGCCTAAGCCCATATGGCTAGGCTGCCTATGATTAGAATAGATGGTGAGGATTAGGCAAGGATTGGGTGTCATTATAAACCCTAATATGTCCTTGCTTATATATGCACGCAGTACTTGCTCCATCTAATCAATCATTATTCGAGATATCTTCTTTCATTATATTCTCCAACAGCCAAAGTCTCCCTGAGACTCCTGCAAATTAATTTTGAATTCAGAGACATGTTCTATACAAGGGAAGGCAGTAAATAAATTTGTATCAGCCCTTAACTCCAACCAAAATTCTTAATAAACCAAATCTAAGTGTAGCTTATACGGCTGTTTAGCCACTATTCTTGCATACATATTTCTATATAACAAAGTGTGTAGACTTGGGTCCAACTAGCATGGCCACGATAGTCATGTGCCCATCCTGAGCAAGATACCTTCTAATGTACCTCGAGCTTGATGGATCCTCTTCTAATACGATTCATATTTCATAGATTGGGGTTCATGATAAGGAGAACTTCTGCACTTTCTGTTTTGAACAAATCATATTGGTGATTTCTCTTTGCTCTTTCTCCTGATCGTTTTCAAGTGTGCTTGGCAGTAGTTAGTGCCAGGTATTAGTACCAGATTCTGTACCGCATCCTGTAATTTCCATGCTTTTCTCAGATAGCACAAGTTTTTTGGAATCTACTGCTCCTAGGTCAGTACTTGATAATTTTACTGCCTGGATTCTGACATTATCATCCTAGATTGACATCCTCAATGCAGACAAAGTCCAGAAGTACAAATCGTCTTTTGATTGTGCCGTTTCAAGGCATGGCCAATGAAAAGTTTTAAAAAAGGAAGCAGAAAAAATGTTCATGGTATATGTTATGGTTAACGATGGCAGAGATCGCGAGCCGCTTCACCCTCCCAATGAAGCTCTGAAATGAACAACTAAATCTCTGCCTATCTCTTATCCTACAGGGCTACGGCTTATATAATGCGGACCCTTAGCAAACCACCTAATAAACTACTAGACAAATACGAGGCACTAACAATCTGGGCGAAGTCTGATCTGGACTCCTTCCTGCGCTGATAAGTCCAGCCAACAAAGGTGTCCATAACAGTATAGTCTGTTCTGCATGCAGATTAAAGTGCCCTTTAGGCCTTACCATAGGAACACCACCCCTTCCATTCTGATCCAGTTCCTATCAATGGATAATTCTCGCTATATCAGTTTCTATTGATACTATTTTATACTATTATAATAATACATAATGCTAGTATTACCACTCGATTCTTTTATGTGCATTTTAGTTCACAGCTATTAAATTAAAATTATGGGACATTAGACATGTCAATAATGGACCTTAGTCCATGCAAGACCAACTATATTGTAATATATTTGCTCTATCGGCTATTATCTATCTCTGTTTGTGTATTTAAATCTGCAACATCTGAAACAAAATGTAAGCATGGAAGCACTAAGCACGTGATGCTGCGCACCAGTGATTAGTTTTTAAGAAAAAGCATCCACAGCACAAATACTACAAAACCTGACACAATGACATAATGGAAAGGTATAGATGTGCACCTCCAAAATATCTCCATATGTATATGTATATACACATCAAAGTGGGAGTCATCTGACTCAAAACTTCCATCATTATCAGAGTCGCTCCCTCTTCATCCAAACAGCTCCCCATTTTGTCTATGAAACTCTCAGTAGCGGACCATGCCTAAAAAATGCCACAACAAAACTTAGATAATCATCAGCAATCCAACACTAAAAACAATTAAATTAAGCACAAATTATAAAAAATTGATTAAAGATACTTTAATATACCTGATAAAATGTAACCAAGTTGGAGTCATGAAAGCAAGACATGATGTGTATTTCCTAAATAAAAAATAACATTGAAAATGTTATGCCAAAACAAAAATTGAAGGAGAAACAAAATGTTAGAGACAAGACACAGGTTTGGGGCAGATTTTCTATTTCATTAGCCAGCCACACAAACCATGGCAGGATTAGATACATATAGGAGTAGCAAACTTGCTACTTAAAGAAAGGATTGCATATTTAGTAGATGCTAAAGCAAGATAAGAAGACAAGGTGCTGATGTATGCACAACTACACCTAAGATAAGTATCATAGATAGATAAGCACAAGAGTTACAGGGTCTATCAATTCCATAGAGATAAAATGGTATATTTAAGCACCCATGGATTTTATTTTATTTCATTTATATGTGGCTCAGATTTGTTAGACTCTATCTGGTCTCAGTGGTTGCTGGTTGAAGCCAACAAAATCCTATAGTGTCACAAAATCCATGTTTAACGCGTAGAAGATGCTACAGTGTCGCCTCTTTGCAGTTTGAAATCTATAGCCATGATGGCTATGAAAAGGACATTTTGATAACAGCAATGGAAGATACATCTATTTTTATCGTCGAGGAAGAAAATGGGAAACTTTTGAACCCTAACCAAGTTCAGACTGACAAACCCTCTAAAGCCCTTCTTCTGCAGATGTTAAGTGCGCTTTTACGACATTGCACAATTATCAATTTTTGTTGATAAATTAACTATTGGCATTCTAAGTCCCTGTAGAAAATTGTGTGACAGGGTTATCACCTAATGACACACCGATAACCACAATAAAGTATCAAAGGCTCACTGTTGTTCCATGGTTTGTGGCAGCTAATGAAGTAGAAATTTGTCCCAAACCTGTGTCTTCTACAGATAAGATTACACACCTCGGTTCTTTTCCATTATATGCATCGATATCATATGACCTCGTTGCCTTTATAATCTTGTCAGCATGTTCAATCATTGAAGGATTCTTCAAAGTGCATTGATAAACCTTGCTGGTTGCCTCTACCTGTAACAAATTCGTTAGTTAGAGATCATAGTGATTGCAAATTATTTTTATTTAGCAATCTATTTATATATAGATATGATAAAATCTTACCAAGACATTTATTAACTATGAAAAAGAATCAATTGTAGGGCTCATCTCTTTCTTAATTATTTCAAAAGCTTCTTGTAGAGCAAGCTGAACCTGATGCAAAGCAACGAAGGATATTAGCACAGTTTTAAAACACCAGCATTCCCAGAGCAATGGATGTTGCAAAGAAGACCATCATGAAAACTTTGGAAGATAAGCCAACACTAAGGGATGAGGTATATAATGAGAGATGGGATAACCAGATGGAACAAAAACTATATGGAGTAGGCCTCTTCTTGAATCCTGGAAAGTACTTTGCTATAAAGGAAAAGGATAAGAGACAAGCTAACAGGCTAAGGTGCATGTTTAATGACATTATATGGAAGATGGTGCCTAATGAGAGTGAAGCAAATAAGATAAAGCTATAGCATGGATACACAAGAACTATACTTACATGCCACTGCCTATTGTTCAAATCCATATTTTCCTCATCGCTCAGCCATTTTATGGAATAAGATTTTGTTGATTTCCACCATCCTTTATCTAAAAAAAATTACGTTAGAAATGCAGAAATTATATGAAACAGCTATAGCATGGATATTGGATAGGAATTGAGTTTATACTCACCAAACAATACAAGTGATGCATGTGAAGAGTGTCCCCAAATTCGAATTTGCATAGATAGTTTCTCCTCTTCCTCCTCCTCCTCCTCATCATCATCATCATCCTCTTCATCATCCTCTTCATCATCATCATCATCATCATCATCATCATCATCTTCCTCCTCCTCTTCATCCGCTTCCTCCCCTCCTCCTCCTCTTCCTCCTCCTCCTCCTCCTCCTCTTCCTCCTTTTTTTTCTTCTCCGCACTGCCCTCCTCTTCCTCCCCCTCCTCCCCTTTTGCCATTGACACCAATCTTTCCTCCTCTTCCTTTTTCTCCTCCACTCTACCCTCCCCTTCCTCTTCCAACAGCGGACACAAGTAACCAATATGGGGTGCTTTATTGCCTTCCAAGACGGCAATGTAGAATCCCAATCTTCCCGCGATGCTCTCAACGGTTGCTGGAGAATAAGCACTAGCGCCCACAACCTCAACTCTCTCGGCACCAACATGATAAAGAGCGATCTCAACGGGGGCTGGGGCTGGGGCTGGGGCTGGCGCCGAAGTTGACGCCCCTCTCTCCATGCTAGCATATGTAGGGCGGTGTGGCGGTGATAGCTACCGTCTGGGGGAGATGAGGGGGGTTCGACCGGGGAGGGGAGCGGGGCCGAGCGGCGGTCGTAGCGGGGAGGAGGGCGGCGAGCCACGGGAGATGAGAGCCGGGCCGGGAGGAGGACGGTGGAAGCGGGACCGGGAGGAGGGGAGCGGGACGGGGCGGGGCCGGGAGGACGGTGGCGGCGGGGAAGAGGGACGGGGCCGGGAGGAGGACGACGGGGCCGTGAGGACTGGCGGCGGGTGGGATCGGGAGGAGGCGGCTAGGGACGGAAGACGAGAGGCGGCGGTCGTAGCGGAAAGGACGGGAGACCAGAGGCGGCGGGAGGCGGCTAGGAGCGGGACTTCGGGTGGAGGGCGCAAGCACCACCGAGCAGCGGCGGTTAGGGAGCGGCGGCGGCGGTGCGGGTGAGGGAGGAGAGGGTTTTCGATTGGAGCTGCGTTCTTCTCTCGCGCTGTCTCCTCCCTTCTGGTTTGGTGCACTAAGAAACTAAGAAACTGCGAGTGAGCACATGACCAAATCATGAAATGCTGGAGTGCCGTCAGCATCTTGAAACTGTTTCACATCGCGATGAACGAGCTCGACCAGCTCGCCACCTCCTTCGTCACCCCGTTTGGCGCATTCTGCTACGTAACGATGCCCTTCGGCCTGAAAAACGCTGGCGCCACCTTCCAAAGGTGCATGCAAAAGGTCTTCAAAGAGTTGCTCGGGAAGCTCGTTGAGGCGACGTCGACGACATCGTTGTCAAGACAAAGCACGCCCACGAGCTCGTTCGATCTCACGAAGGTCTTCGATAAGCTCCGCGAATACGAGTCAAGCTCAACCCCAGAAGTGCGTTTTCGGGGTCCCCGGAGGCAAATTCCTTGGCTTCGTCGTGTCCGAACGCGGCATCGAGGCAAACCCCGAGAAGATCGCAGCCATCACCAGTATGGGGCCGATCAAAAATGTTAAGGAGGTGCAGCGACTCATGGGATGCCTTGCGGCTCTCAGCCGGTTCGTCGCACGGCTCGGGGGCGGGGCCCTGCATTGTATAAGCTGGCTGAAGAAGACCGGCGCCGAATGGTGTGACGAAGCCCAATGAGCTCTCGACTCTCAGAAGCAACTCCTCGCCAACGCGCCCGTGCTCGTCGCACCGTCGCCCAACGAGCCTATCCTCCTCTACATCTCCGCCACCACAAAGGTCGTCAGCACCGTGCTCGTCGTCGAGAGGGAGGAAGAGGGGCACGCCCTCAGGTCAGGCGCCGGTATACTTCATCGGCGAGGTCCTCACAACCCACGAAGGCCCGCTACGCGCGGTTGGAGAAGCTTCGTATACGCCCTGTTAATCACCCGGCGGAAAACTCCGACACTACTTCGACGCTCACCCGGTCACCGTCGTCACCAAGTTCCCCATCGGCGAGATCGTTCGCAGCCCCGAGGTCACGGGACGCGTGGCCAAGTGGGCCATCGAGCTCATGGGAGTAGATATCGCGTGCGCACGGCGGGCGCCATCAAGTCTCAAGCCCTCTCCGACCCGTGGCCAGGTGTGGACCGAGGTCGAGTAGCGCGAGGCCCGGCGACATCGAATACTAGGTGCTTTTCTTCGACGGTTCCGTCAAGAAATACGGGGCAGGAGTCGGGCTCGTCTTCGTCTCGCGCGCATAAAGTGCGTATGAAGTACTCCATACGCTTACATTTTCCCGCCACCAACAACGTCGCCGAATACGAAGCTTTGGTGAATGGCTGCGCATCGCCCACGAGCTTGGCATTCGGCACCTCGAGGTCCGAGGAGACTCCGAGCTCAAAAAAAACCAGGTCATGAAGGAGGCGGGGTGTGTCAACCCCAAGATGGTAGCGTATCACGGAAAGTCCGAGAACTCAAAGAGTACTTCCCACGGCCTCGAGGTCAACCATATTCACCGCAACCACAACGGCGATGTGGACGAGCTCATGGCTTCGCCTCGGATCGGTTGCCGGTCCGCCCGGGGTGTTCCTGCACGCGCAGCACACCCCCTCGATCGCCTCAAGACGGAGGCGGCGGCGGCGGGGCTAAATCAAGTCCGCCTAGCCACACGCGCCCCGGACCACATGGAGGTCGACCCGCCAAGGAGCACGAGCTCGCCCTGCACCACCTGCGTGGCCGTGATGATTGCCATGCAAATTGACATCCCCCGACGTTCGAATTCACCTGCACAACTGCGGCGACCGTGAGCGTGGTCTCGACAAGATCAAGAGCCGCCTGGGAGCGAGTCGGGGCCGCCCCAGACCTCATCCGAAGCGAGGGGCGGGACCGGACCGGAGGCCGGATCAAGGCGAGCACTGGCGGTTCGAGGAGACGCCACCATCACGGGACCCACATCGAGCCAGGTACCAAGGTTCGAAGCCCGGCGGCGGACCCCCTCCCTACGATGGATCAGGGAAGGAATACCGCCCGCAAGCAAAGAAGAGTGGAGGCGCCTGGCCCGCACTAAGCTGACCAGAAGGGATATCATGACATTAGGGAGGAATTCCAAATTCTTCCCCAGATTCACTATGCAAAAAAAAGATTCCTCATCACATCAAAATGCCGGCACATGTATCGAGTACTAAATGTAGATGAAATAAAAAACTAATTGCACCGTTTAGATGTTCATTGCGAGACGATTCTTTTGAGCCTAGTTACGCCATGGTAGGATAATATTTACCACTAACAAACGAAACATGCTACGGTGTTCGATGTGACATACATGTCACATCCGTGCAAAATTTGGCCGGGGTGTGTTTAGATCACCAAAATTTGGTGCAAAATTCTGTAGCACGTCACATCGACAATTGTAGCACGTTTCGTTTGTTAGTGGTAAATATTATCCTACCATGGCGTAACTAGGCTCAAAAGAATCGCCTCTCGCAATGTACATCTAAACGTGCAATTAGTTTATTTTTTTTACCTACATTTAAGTACTCGATACGTCAAGATGCATTGTGATAATGACGAGTAATCTTCTTTTGCATAGTGGAATTTGGTGCAAAATTCGGGCTCTAAACAGGGCCAAAATTGGGGCTCGAACACAGCCAAGGTCTCTGCATGCGCATACTATACGACAGAGAAAATCAACCTAGTTAGCACCAATATCAATTTTTTTTTATCAATTTATCAACTGAAAATTAGGTTTATTAAATTCTCGAAGAAATTTGTTTTGATACTACGTTTATTTGAACTCGAAGAAATTCAAATTCAGAATATTTTGAAAACCCACTGTGGAAACTAGAAAAGTTTGACTAAGATAAAGCTAAACTAAACAATTAAGAATGGGGGCGTTGAACATAAGAACGTTTGCTATTGCTAAACTTCCACAAAAATAACACACTATACTTTTGGCAAATGAAGATCTTATACACCCTATACTTTTTGGTAGAGGGGCGTCTATTTCAATATAGGGCGCATGAGTATAGTATAGTATATAGGAAAAATGAAAAATAGAAATCCAAACTTACCATAAACTCCACAGTTGAGGAGTGAGCTAAAAAAACAGGAGCATAGTAGTGCCAAACACCTGTGGGGCTTGGGACGCACCCAGCTAGCCAATCACACGGTGTAAAACAGATATTGAATCGGATGGAGGTTGTCGTTAAAAGAAAAGAAAAACTGAGGGAAGAGAGCGCAGTGTTTCCTTGGTTACCAAGCGCACAAATCTGAACTTTCCTTGGTTACCAAGCGCACAAATCTGAACTGATGAACCAGCGGAAAAACACTGCTTTACACAGAAAAACCACAAACGTGCCGTTCAGCTACAAGCATAGCATGTTGGCTCAGCAGTCAAACATGACCCTGCTTGCAGAAAACTGGGGCGTTTGGGTTTAGTATCATCAATAGGAACCAAATTTGCACGGCTGCAGCAAACTAGGGAGGTCATTGTCCAGACTTCAGCTAAAGTCTGCGGCGTCTGCCATTGGTCATACAGGATGTGAAATATAAACACAGGAAAATCCTGGGAAATTGCAGACAGCAATGTCACCGCGCAGTGGCGGTGGCCAGCTAACTGTCAGCAGTGCAGCAAACAACCCAAGTTTCATTGCTACTTTGTACAATATGAAAGATCAAGCCACGTTTGTCTTCATCAGAGGAAAATCGGATTAGCTGCCTCCGCACCCACTCCATCTCTGTGCTTGAACATTTTCAGCTGCACACAGAGCCTTCCACTTCTTCGGAGGCAATCAGTGTCCCTTGGGATTTGAATTTCATCCCCACCTTCCCGACTTCGCTTCAGTGATTCTGGTGAGCTTGAGTCTAGAGACGAAGAAGATGTGGTCATTGTCAAACGAGACTGGGAGATCTGCCAGGGATCCATGACCTCTTGTTCCTTGAGTGCCTCACCCCATTTAGTAGAGGAACGGTGCCACCAAACACCATGCCACACTTGCTAGCCTGATAAGGTACCGGGGTGGCTGGGTGCGAAAAAGAGGACTTAAAGGATCTTGAAAGAGTGAAGGTTTCCCTCTTTTCCTTGGGTTCTCTGACTTAACTGGGCCAGCGTAGCCATGAGCCACTCGATCTTTCCTGCTGCTCTGTGGTGGGGAGTAGCTCTCGATCATCGTGCCCACCCGCTCTAGGAAGCTTGCAACCTCTGAAGGAAGCAAGTTTCCCTCAAGATATTGACCAATTACTGGGAAATCATTTTTCAAATCTTCAACCTGTAAGTCACAAGCATAAGCACACCAAGGGACAAACTATAGGCAAAAGGTACAGGACATGGATAATTAGCTTTCTATTAATGGCTTACCATCGTAGAAAAATTATGAGAGGTATTCAGACTGCATCCTGCATCATTCTGTCCAGCATTAGACTCATGTAGCGGAAAGGAGTTGATATTGGTTTCCGCAGGAGGGGTGAAACGGCAGCCAACCAATTGATGAAACTCCTCAATCTCACGAGCATACTCAGCCCTCCAGTCTTTCCACTTACTCCAAGTTCTTCTTGCCCACATTGGCACGCCATGGAGGCGTCCTTGTTCCCTGCCAAACTGCCTAGCAAACCTGTCAGGCACATACACCTCCTTTATGTTAAAACTGATTAGCCAAGTCGAGAGTAGCAGATGTTATCTGCTGCAATGCAATATTCCGGAACAATTGCCGGATTCATGTCCTTGTAGGGGTTCCAATTGACCTGAAAAATAATTGGGATAGTATATGACATAACAGTTGAAAAATTGGCACACATTTATAAGTAGGTAATTTAGACTTGCCTCAGAAAATTGAAGCTGTTCAAAAACTTTTCTCCACTCCGTGACCTTTTTCCTCTGTCCACGTGTTGCTCCTCCAAAGTTCCACCGACAAGCCCGGGGCAGCAAAGTGCTCTGGTTCTTCTGTTGTGGTTGAGTAATAGGAAGGTACTCATAAATCCAGGACTTGTGGGAATAAGGGAAACACCTGATTAGTTAAGCAGATAACACTGTACCATATATAATCACCTGAACTTATTCAAATAAAGAGCATACCATGAGCAAAGTTGCACTGCCGAGAAACTGCGTTGTGGCATTAGGTGTTACTGCAACAGACAATCCCCTGTACAAATGAGCAAGGGCTGCAGCCCCCCAAGCATACTCACGGATCTTCCTAAAATCTGCCAGCAGTGGTAGATATCTTGGGGATACAAATCCTCTCATGGTATCAGGAAACAAGGTGGAACCAACCAGGTATAGAAGGTAAGCTCGGGTGCTATATGCAATGTCATTGATGGTCGGATTTTCTGGCAGTTGATGGAAGTTCCTATACAACCAAGTCAACCTAATTAAGCCACACAATTGCTCTCCATTTCCAGGGCTCTTTCTAAATAATGCAAGCACATCCGCTTCACAGCTTCATCACCAATTGGCTCGGCAGTCACCACATGACCAGTCACTGGAATGCCAAGAATATATGAAACATCGCGAAGTGATGGTGCCATCTCAAATCCCATGAAATGTGCAGTATTTGTTTCATTGTTCCATCTTTCACAAAATGATGTAAGCAAAGAACGATCAATGGTAAACCCAGTGGTAAGTGCCAGATGTCCGAGACCACTAGCATTAACAAGCTGCTGCTGCTCATCAGTCAGAACCCATTCTTTTAGCTTTCGAGTCTGCTGGCTTGGAAGCAGAACACCATACCGCTACAAAATTTTCATTATTTCAGTATGTATTTTGTTTAAGATGCCCAAGTAATAAAAGGAACAAGGAACACAGAAGCTACATACTGTCCAAATCTGTGAGCTACCAACTGGCCTTGGCCATTTGCCTTTGTTGCTGTGTTATCAAACCCTGGGATGCAAGGTCCATTTTGTCCTGAGAAACAAGACTGCAGGTATAAGATCTAAGATGGCAGCATCAACAGTTTACACATGGAAAAAATGAATAATGGATAAAAATATGCATGGTGTGTATTCATTGTTTTTCTTTTCTTCAATCATCAATCCCCTCGTTCTTTTATTTTTACTCTCTTACAAAATCTAAGAATCTAATACACTGTGATCTTTAAAAAAATGCACCAGATAGTTTTGCCAGGGGTGAAGCCAGCCACTATGGCTATTGGAGTCTTACATATTACACAATGGGGTCAACAATACTGGTGAGCAGTGATCAATAGTAGTTCTATATAGGATTTGTAGAAATTTACACGGGTCGACCCTGGTGGCAAAGGCTAGCTCCGCCCTGGTTTTGCCCTTAGGAGATCATTAGTATGGAATACACATTGTAACTCCCTTATACAACAAAAAAATGGTATGTAAATGTAACAACTCCTAACAGAATCGCTATTATTCTAATCACTTATTGTATTCACTATTCAGGACATGTTTAAACATATAAATATTTTTTTTAGAAAAAACTATTCGTCTTGGAAGTTGGAACAAACTCCACCTTTTTTGTTGACAAGGCATTTACATTATATTAATAATACAGTGGAAGCAGGGTACAAAGACTGGCTACCAGAAACCAGTAGCTCACAAGCTACGACGATAGAGCCAATAAGTTGACTCGTACAAAGAAACTCGCTATCACGTGTACAGAGCGATCTAGATAACAAGTATCTCACCCATGAAACAGTCCAAGTGCACAAGGACACACATCAGCCCCAACACACCCAATGCTACGAATCTACCACATACCAACCAAAGCTACAGAAAATCAGGCAGATATCACTGCCCAGTAAAGTAAACGCACACAGTGCTTCATGCGGTACATGCGCCCTAATTTTGCACAGCATCTACGGAACGGGACTAGCCCTACATTCCAACCAAGGCCAGACATCACCACACGAAATACAAGTGTCTCGAAAACCATAGGGCTTAGGGACGTGAAATCCGTGCACCAATCGGTCGATTAACCATGAATCACCAACCGAGGAGCGAAACGATAGCCCGGATCTGGGCTTGAGGTCCAGATCAAATCCACCAATGATACGGGGCAAGGACAATGACTACTAGGGGGCAGCGGCGGCAGAGACTGCTCACTCACCGGCGAGGAGTCCGAGGGCGCAACGTGCGCCTCCGCCTTCGCCTCCGGTGGCGCTGGGCGTCTCTAATCCCCTCCCATCTCACTTTCTCGGTGGGACTTGGAGATGGAAGCAACCGTGGGAGAGGAGTGAGAGGTGACAGTGACAGGAGCTCTTCCACTGGCTGCCACGGGGACCCCGAGACCTAGCTGCGGGTGGGACCCACGTTTCAGTGAAATGAAGCCGCTCGAGCCCGACTGATCGGGTCCAGTCCAACCAGGATGTCGTGTCGTCTCGTCTCGTCGGTCGGGTTCGCTCCGCACGAGCCCGAGTTAAAACCCTAGCCCTCCGCAGCCCCGTATTCCCCTTTCCCTTTCCTTCCCCGCCGGCCGCCGCTGATCGCTCGCCGGTGAATCAAGCCGGACCTGCGGCAGCGGCTCTGTTGGCGCGCGCGTATCTCCGACTTACCCCGCTCCTGTGTGGGACCTGTTGGGTTCGTGGGTACGCGAGGGAGGGGGAGGGGCCGCCCGACCCCACGGGCGGCTAAGGATTCGGGCAGGCTTCCTCCGGCAGCCCGTGTTCTCTGGGACGGCAGAGCGGGCATCAGGTTGTTTCTTCTCTCCTTTGCCCAATTCGTGAGGGGACCATAGTCCATAGGCGCTGTGCTGGGTCGATTGACCCTGCCCCTAGGGTTTTGAGGCTTCCATGGGCTTTGCTTCGAGCTGCTGTCGATTGAATTTAATGTTGGATGATAGGCAGTTAGGCTTAATTGGGGCTTGTAGGATTTGTGGTCCTTGTATGAGTGGTGGTATGTGCCACAACCGGCAGGTGGAAATTGGGCTTATCGAGCTAGGTTAACGTGGCTGCATGCCCATGCCTGTGGTTTCTCCTGTGATGGATTGACCTTGTAGTTATGTTCATGTGAATCTCCATGCTACTTATTTCCTTGAGATGATTGATGTGCGGGTAGTCTCTGGCACAAATCGCAGAAATTGACGTGGAAAAAGTTTTTTTATACCGTTGGTCACCTTCAATGCAAAAGACCATTAGACATGCTTTTGTTTTGCATGGTCCTCCTGCTAGGTAATTTCACTTATGGTGACTTGGTGCTGTAGTTCCAATGGAATATTGGACCATTGCAATAATATATATATATGCTACTGCTATGTGAAGCAAAAAATGTTTGAACAAGCTATTGCATTATTGGTGTTTGCGACATATAATATAAACTCAAAAGTTACCATAGGGAACTCCATACCACCGAAAAGAAGGCATGCCAGATAATGAGAAGAGATTGCTTTGCTTTTCATAGTGCTACTTGATATATAGTGTGTGGCTACTGCATCCAAAAAGGATGCATCGCATGTGATGCATGCTTCAGAGAAAGTAGCCATGAGCCCTTGAAACATGCCATTTGTAATCCTTAGTTCACATGATCATTGTTCTTGGACATCATGGTGTTAGAGCTTATTTCAAGCTTGGAAACATGTTTTGAAATAAGAATGTTACTACTTTTCCCCTTTGGGGATAAGGTGTTCTTGTTTGGAGTTCAGATATGGGAATTCTTTCTTGAAAAAAATGTTTAACACCGTGCATGGGCCACTTTTAGATTGCTACCACTCCCATGTTAAGCAAATTTAATATATATACTTAGCAATATGATGGAAATGAAGGAAATAGGGTGGCATATGGACTTCCACTCTTTGGAAACCATATATGAAGTATGATCATTGCTTAGAAGTATTAAATATCCTATTGGAAGTGTTAACACACTGTTTCAATGAAATGTGCAAGACAAAAACGCTTAAATCCTATTGTTCTGTATCATTTGGCTGGTCACTGCATGGGCAGTATAGTTGTTGCTATGCAATTTTTACTGTAACTCTGTCAAAGTTTATGTAGAACAACAGCTGTTTAAAAATGAATTGTGTAGGCAATTTCTGTTGTGGTTCCACTGTTTTTCCATTTTTGGACCTACCTTCTTTTTTGTGCATGTTAAATATTCTTTATATATGATATGAATCTTGTGTTTCCAGCCCTGGCACGTTGTGTGGCTATCTGAGAGGTATTGAGAGTCTGAAGTTAATGGTCCTCTATCAAAACCAGAAAGATTCTTACCAAGTATGCCAAGATCACAAGAGTGAAAAGAGGAAGGCAATTTGTATAAGACGTGAATCAGACTGCGTAGTACAGATTCTGAGGTTCTGAACAGTAAACACTTGAAAAAAACCTGAGGTGACATCAAATTCTATATTTGAGAAGTAGTCACTCTGTAAGAACATGGCTGAAAGCATGAACGTTAGCAAGACAAGGTTGTGTGGGAAAATTCTGAAGAAGCTCATGGATCACAAAGGTGGTTGGCTTTTTTCATACACCAGTTGACCCTATTCTTTATGGGATTCCTGATTACTTTGATGTTATCCGCAATCCAATGGATTTGGGCACTGTTAAGAAGAAACTCACAAACAAGCAGTATGTTACAGCCAGTGAATTTGCAGCAGATGTGAGGCTTACATTCTCAAATGCAATGAAGTATAATCCTCCAGGAAATGATGTCCATGCAGTTGCTGAACAGTTGAATAGAATATTTGACTCAGAATGGAGATCAGTGGTAAGAAAATGGAGCAGCAGGAACCCAATGCAAGAACAACAACTAATGAAGGCAGTAAAGGCTCAAGCTGCCGTAAACTTGAAATCTGCAATCCCTAGAGGGTCGGGTCACATGCTCAAATTCACTAGCAAAGGAGCCATCAATAAATGCAACGTCCTCCAAAGTAGGATAATCATATGCCTTTTTGCTCTATGGTCCTTTTTTATGAGAATATCGTTTTTAATATATTGGTATCTCCTGTTTGCACAGGTAAAAATTAGATTTCGTGTGCGAGGCTCTCAGAATACACCTATCAAAGGTTTGATTGGATGATTTGATTGTCACCATAGCCTGTCCAGTTGAGGATGTTTAACGGTGTGCTGTTTCCTTTTTTTTTGTCCTTCCATGCAGCTGGTAGTCAAGAGAGCTCTTTAGATAATTCACCCTCTTGCACAAAGGTTTGGGTTAGAGTTCCTTTTTTAATTGTAACTATCTTGACCTGCTAGTGTCATCAGTAGTTGATTGTACATTCTCCCTCTTATACAATATCTTTTGATCTTCAGGAGGATAAAATATCAATCATACAATCAAATGATAACAGCAATTTATCAAATGGTATGTTGATGATCCCAACCTAATTTTATGATGCCATATCATGTTATCAGTTATCTAACAAGATTTGCTTGCAACCTTAGGAAATGAGTCACTGTCTTGCAATTCTACTTCACCTCCTATTTCCTCTGAGCAAGGTAGTCATCATCATATATTTGAGTGCCTGCTTATGTTTTGGTTATACATTCTTAATTTATAGTTATACATCTAGGAATTTAAGGTACTATTTTCCAGATATAGTTTGCTGATGTAGTGAATCTTGTCATGTGCTGATGTCTTCTAGGGGAGGAAAGTTATTTCCAAATTGAGCCTTTGTCGCCTAGTAAGGCCCTCCGTATAGCAATGCTCAAGAGGCGTTTTGCCGAACGATCGTGAAGGCACAACAGAATGCACTTCTGGATCATGTAATATTTCTGGTTACATAGTACATACTTTTTTTTTTTTCTTGCGAGATGGATACTGAAAGGTATTCTTTTTGAGAAGACAACCTTCTATATCTCGTACTGAATTCTGTTTTTATTTTTCTAGGGTAAGGAAATAGACCTTGCAAAGTTGCAGTTGGAAAAGGAGAGGCTGGAAAAAAAAAAGCAGCAAGAAGGTAGGAACTCGCCCCAATTTTGTCAGGCTGTATGTGCTGGTCTGTTTAATTGCCTTTGCCAAGTTTTTCTATTTCAACTTTGCCTTAGTTTTCATGATGAAGAGTTACTTGTTGGTGAACCTTCTACGCTACTCTGTAACTTTGCATTACATCTCTTGCTTCATAAATAGGGTGTTGGGTTTGAGGAATGAGCAAGTCCATCATCTTATTCATTCCTCACTTTTTGTTTGATTGTGATCCATATTCCATTGTCACCTCATTCCTCACAAGCTAATAATTAGTAATGGTTTGAGGAATGGAATTCTACCAAATTAGAAAAAAAAAAAACTTGAATAGTCTGGAGCTATATGTATGTATTGGATATATAGGCTAAGTGGTGATGTTCCTAAATTCTAATGAATCTTAGAAAATGGCATACCTTCTTTAAAGTTACCTCTTATTTTGAGTCAGCTGCCATGGTGAAATTGGTAGACACCCTGCTTGTAGAAAGCAGTGCTCATGCGTCTCGGTTCGAGTCCAGTGGCAGCATTCTCGAAAAAAAGCATAAAATAGATTATAAATAAATTTATTTTGACCCAGCTTTCTCTAGCTACTGGCAGCAATCAGCTTAATCATTACTTGGTGAGCCAATAGCTGCCTGAACTCTCTCATGCTAGTACCTCTTTTTTTTTTGGAATTCAAGTTGATTGATCATTGAAACCAGAGTACAAAGGTCAGAAAGATCCTCGATTGTAGATTTGTAGCTCCATATCTTATGTAAGAAACACGAGCAGAGCTTTATTATGAGAATAAAGCAAGCTGCAAGAGGTGTTGAACGGCTGATCCTGCATGAATTGCTAGAGTACATATGATTGTGTACATTGGCACTGGTTGTGTCCATGAACTTTGAGGAACATTTTCAATTCTCCATATGCCTTCGTCAGAATGGATAGACCTGTCAACTTGTTTGGTGGTTAACTGGTTATCACCAAATAAGCAAACAAATGTACCTTGTAATGTTCAACTTCATGTTGAAAGCACACAAAAGTGACTGCATTTCCATTTTACCACTTAAGCATATGGAGTGCCATCTTTAGGGCACCCGTGCCATAGTGGCATCGTAATATTGTGCATCCTCTATCCAAAAAAAGGGATGCAATTCTAGATCTACCCTTGGTCAAAGTTTCTAAAATTTGACTGAGATTATAGAAAAACAATATGAACATTTACAATACAAATATATGTATAATATGAAATAATGGTTAATGATAAATCCAATGACATATCATAAAATAAAATATTGATACTTCTGTATAAACTTGGTCAAACTCAAAACTATTTGACTCGGTACTATGCTAATTGCATTTTATTGGACAGACAGAGTATACTATATAATCCCTTATTTTGTGCAGAGAAAAATGAATGTTTGTGGTTAATGACAATTGGTACAATGATGCTGGAGTAATCCTAGTCATACAATTTAGCTTGTCAAATTGTTGCTTCATGGAATGACATGTTTATCTCACATCCCTCTCTCCACAAAAAAATCAGGTGGTATTGCATGAGGCCATAATTTGGATTTTCGAAAAGTAGAAGGATACTTCGCTTGTTTGTGGGACTTTCTCAGAACTAAAGCCATTGCATGTATGAGTTGGACCCATGTTATTGTATCGGTCTTGTCAAAATTTGGAAAGCTAATAAAAGAATCCAATAAAAAATAGTAGAATATTAGATCACATTATAAGTCGATGGAACAACAAAACAAATAGCATTATTTGTGTGCCTTATATTTTTGATAGATTGAAACTGTTAACACATATGGTCATATAGAAGTTGACATCGATAACTTGCATTAAGAGATTGAAAGGCTGTCGGAGATTTGGTGTTTCCAACCGGGACCCTAAAACAGGACAAGAAGACTTCTACTCTACTTTTTTGGTGCCACGGCCCTAACTCCCAACTCAAGTCTCTACTTTGTGGAGGCCTCCAAATCTCTCCTCTCATCCTCATCTCCTCCTAGCCTCCAAATCTCTCCTCTCATCCTCATCTCCTCCCTACTTAGGAATTTTTTCCCGGTGTCTCTTTTGTCTCGACTCTCTCTCGCGTCACCGCCTTATTCCCTCCCCTAGGGCGACTCCCTGGATAAGGCCTTCAACTAGGCTCGCCACCCGTTGTTCGTCCCATCATCGCGGGCGGCGGGTCGACCACGCCACGACTCGCCTCCCTATGCGGTCTCCGATGCTCCTTGCCCTCACCATGCCTAGGGATGAAAGTGATATGGATAATCCTCCGCACTGATCCGCTTCAAATCCGAATTTTAAGGATAGAGAGAAGTGTTTTTAATATCCATGTGGGTGTGGATAATCCGAATCCGACTATATGCGGATGCAGTGTAGGATATGGTATTGGCGAAATCCGGTGGATATGGATTATCCAATAATTGAACACAGATTATCCGACACTTGTATTCGAATATTTTAAGGAGCCCAAGCATCAACAATATTTTATCTTTTAGCTATATATGGAATCGTAATCCTGTGATTGCCTATTTGCCTAATAGGTAGGCAACGGGATGGTTGTCTTGTGATTGCTAGTTGTCTATTTGTCGAGATGTCTATTTGCTGAACACGCACTCGTAGTCCTGTGGACTATGGTTGAAGCCTCACGATCGCACGAACCACGCTAGCCAATTCCGCTCATGAGGCTCGCGATTGGTGGATTGATAGCGATCAATTCAAGTTGTATTGTTGCTTTATGACTTTGGTTAACGAATTGTTTCTCATTATAAAAAACATGTAGGCATATATTATCCGACTTGAAAAGGTCCGCTTCCGCCCGACACGGTCTGAATCTGTATCATTTCCGACATCCTTAAAAATCCTATTCGCATCCGAATCTGTATGATATCCGCCCGGCTCGAATCCGATTAGAAAACGAGGATTAGGATATGGGGAGCCATTATCAGCTCGATCAGATTGCCGTCTTCGGTGCTCCTCCCTCTCTCCCCGCACCCATGGTGGATTGGCCGAAGGATGACTGGGTCCCATATGCCTATGTCTATCGGAATGGATTTGAGGGCTGCTGGAGTATAGATGAAAAAAAAACACACTCAAGAGTAGGGGGGCCCTCGAATCAAAGTAGGGGGCTTGATTGGGGCCCTGATTTGGTGGTTTGGGGGACTCGTGCTCGAGTTGCTCGTAGTGGGGATGACATGGATATCTTGCATGCTGATATGGCATTTAGTGGGGATGAGGTTTGCATGTGTTGATAAGAAAGCTTATAAGATGATGGAATGTCAAAACAAAGGGTGTTATTTGGATTCCTTGTATTTTTTTTTAATAGATCGGGAAAGGTAGCACATAGTGGGGGATGATATGGATAGCTTGCATGAAGGGATTGAAAGTTAGTGAGACATAATATGACATTCAATGCGGATTACATGGAAAGCTTGCATGTTGAGATAGAAAGCTGGTTGGGGTTGATGCAACATTTAGTTGGGATGATGTGGTAGGATGGCAGCGGATCGGGTTCAGGGCGGATATCCGTGGGTTTTGGTCTGGCGGTTCGGGTTTGGTGATGAATTTTCATCCGGGTTCGGGTTCGGTATGGTTTTGGGTTTAGTTTTCCACCCGAGGATATCCAATGGATATCCGAAATCAATTATTTGAATTTTTTTCTCGAACAATCTGGAATTAAAATTCATGTTTTATAATATGTTAATAATAACTTCTTTACTTAGATTATTAAATTTATTCAAAGTTGACTCATGAAAATATTTATTATCTGTTGCCTCTTGTTTATACATGTGAATATGTGTATATATATAGTGATTTTTGGGTTTCCATTTGGGTTTCGGTTATCTGTTCGGGTATCGGGTATTCGCGGGTTTGGTTTTGTTGATGGATTTCCACCCAAACCGGTTTTGGGTTTCGATTTCGGGTTTTGGTTTGGGTGCACGGAGACTCCGGCCGATCCGAACCCAACCCGTGGATATCTTGTGGTGAGATAGAAAGCTAGTGAGATTTGCTTTTATAAGATATGTATATGTAGACATAGATATGTATTGCCCGTTCCACTACAAGCTCCACATTCTATGAAGTGATGCCCTTTACATTTGGTGCATGAGGCGCACCCCTTAAATAGTGCCTTTCTTGAGGAGTTATCTGGTTAACTGATTGTCATGTGGCATGTCTTTGTCTTTATTGGTCATGGGCCTCATGGCGTGCACTTGTGTGTGTTTTTGCCTTTAAAGTTGTGATGCTAGAGATGCTCTCACCTCTACAACTTCCTCATTTGATTGAGTTTGTGTAAAATTGTCTTTCCTTGGTAGATCCTCAATGTAGTATGTTTTTGGCCTCTCCTTTTCTTGTCCTTATACTTGCTATGCAGCTCATCTGTTCTATTTGCACCATTGTGGATCATGATTCCCAGTTTCCCACACAATTTTACTCTGACTTGTATGTCTCCTAGTCACGAGCCATTCTTCATCTTCTCTTTCTTGTAGTCCTTTATCGCCTGTTTCTTCACTTATGCTTTTTACCTTTTTGCGATGTGATGTGATGTTCCTACTAGCCTACTACTACTAACTCTCAAGGAGTCTCTGTTTCAAAACTGCCCCATTATGCTTATGCCGGTCAGTTAGGACTCATGGTTGCTATTTCCTTATAATTTCTTAGACTGCATCTTATGTGTGCTACATATGCAACTCCTTGAATGAAAGCTTACTACTTCTAACTTTCCTGCTGCTAAGGAACCTTTTGCATGTGTTTCTCCCATCACGTGTGAGTAGGTGGATGTGTTTTTATGATACTGTTGGGTGTTACAAGGCTTGCACATGGAGTCATGAATTTGATGAAACTTGTGGCCATGCATTTGCTCAATAGATGATCTCTTTTGCTATAGAGTAGAACAAATAAACCTTGTCTGAAGTATCCCCAATACTATCTGCGTACCCCTTTCGAGTACAACCTCAGGTATTATCCGGCAGTCCGGCACTTGAATATCCCCAATACTATCTGAAGGACCTCAAGGTTGGTGTTGGAGGCAATTTTACTGACATATTCATGCAGGATCACCCGTTCAGTACACATCCAAATGGCCTCCAAGGCTGGTTTTGGGGTTGGTTTCGCAGATATGATAACACATTGTTCCTATATTTATTCTCTCCATTGTCTCTTTCACACTTACTATGCCCCCACCCACCCACCCCCGGTGGTCGGTACCCATCGTGTCTATCACATCCTTTACACTCGTGTTGCAAAGCTGCCTGTTCCACATTCACCATACTGCCAGATCTGGGCGTTGCCTACTCACTTTCATCTGTTGCCATGGAGGTCCACAAAGTGGTATTGTGGGAAGGAAGAAGGGAGAAGAAAGAAACGGCAGGGTGGGTTATAGTGAAAGAGGGAAAATAGAGAAGCATGACATGTGAGGCTAAGAGCACTCACAATGCAGACTCTACCGTAGTTTCTATCCTCATTTATTACCCATCTATTTATTGCTTTTTGCTGATGTGGCGCTGTATTTATTGATGAGAGAGGAAAAACACAAGAAACCAAGTCTTCACGTAAACCAAGACAATATGTGAGAGTGACAAGTGGGCCAGGTGATATCATGATAGAAAAATGCATTGTGGAAGATGGTTTCTTAACACAATGCCCAAGACTATAAAACCATGATAGTTTTAGCATTGTGAGTGCCCTAATGCCATTGCCACCTCATTTTCCATGTCAGGACAACATAAGCCTGAAACCGTTCAGTTCTAAGATCTCTTTCTTGCCTAGACATGAAGGATTTCTTTTTGTAATGGTGAGCCATGGAGGTTACATGTGTCAGTCTAAATAAAGACAGGTGTCAAGACTCAAGAAGCCCTGTAGCCCTAGGCTTGCTAAGACGCCTTGTTAACTACATTTGTGTAAATTCAAGATGGTGGCCTGATGCAGGTCAGGGCAGCAAAACTGATCCGTACCACAGAAAGCAAAGACAGATAGACTTTATCTTTCAATCCCTGCCATTTCCTGTTCATGGCAATTTGTCATACCCTAGATGCCGGCAAACTTCATTTTAAAAAATACTCTGGCAAACTCCAAGATTTCAAATTAATTCGGAAGAAATTTCAATTTGGACCACAGTTCATGTGCTGATTAACATTGACTCCTGATCCCTAAACTATTATCTCACCTTTATATTTGGTGTGGATGCTTGTTACTACATGAATTTGGGTGTAGACCAGCATGTTTTTAGTTTTACCTTTCCTGATGCCATCAGTGGCTCCAGCTAGTTGATTTCTTCCCTAAGTCCCGGGCATAGCCTCTCCAAACTCAGTGAAGCACACCATGCGTTTCAATGGGTTTATTGGAGTATGTTACATATGTGTATAGAGCTATTTCTGTTTTTAACTCACCCCTGTGTTTATTTATTTCACTATTTACCTAACAGCTTTAGTTGTGCTAGTTACTTCTCTACTCAACTATTTTGGCAAGAGGTATGTCCACACTGTCCTGTGAATGTTGACCTTAAATGGCTTCATTTTTAAATTTCAGAGAAAGCAAGAATTGAGGCCCAGGTAAAGGCTGCTGAAGCTGCTGCGCAATTAAAACTAGAGGAAGAGATGAGGAGGAAGCGCGAGCAGGAAAGAAAGGCTGCACGGCTGGCACTGCACATGGTACTTCCTGCTCACCATTTTCTTACCTTAAAAATGCTATGCTTTTGCCCTCATTATTGTTATTCACTCTGTTCTCCTTGCGTGTAGATGAAGAAGACCGTTGATATTGACAATAGCGACTTTCTGAAGGACCTGGAGAACTTGTGCCATAAGTGGCAATTGAATCCTCCATGCAAATTAATCGTAGACTTTGTTCATGGGATTGAGTTGCCACAGGGCCTAGGGAGCCCACTGGAGGCACTTGGCCTATTCATGAAGAAAGATATTGAGGAAGAGGTCGAACATGAAATGGAGGACAGCACGTCAACCTCCCAGAATGCTGATGTGGAGGATGGAGAGATCAGCTGCTGTCAATAGTGTACCTCTCATTCTATGATTATGTGCGTGATATGTAACCTATTCCACCACTGTGCAACCTCATAAGTGGAGTAAAAGAATTGTGACTTAATGCATGTTGTCTGCTGTCATCTAACCTAGCTGCACCAGAATGTCTAGCGTATGTTGGAGTACAATAATGGGCATTGCTGCCAGTTTTGTGGTTGTCATTTGGAGATGTGCTAGTGTAGTAGATGTTACAGGTCTATTTAAACTGGACCTTCTGTAAACAAAATACAAAAAAAAAAAAAAAATAGTGACATATCAATGTATATATTGTAGTTATATATGGTTAGAAAAAGATGTTTGTCATTAATGCTGCTCTTTTTTTAATGTCCGCTTCGCAGGCTCTACGGTGGTTTTAGCTCCCTCAAGAGCTACGGTGTATCTTGAATGTTTTTCAGTTATTGTTTCACAATATTGTAATTAGAATCCACTAAAAGAACACTATAAAAGGCAAGCAGCACTATGTTTCCTGGAGCAAGCCTTTCGCTTTTTTATGCCTCGTGAATCGATTTCTTGTAGAGGAGTTTTGGCATCTTCCATCTTTATTTAAAAAAGAAAAACAATAGAAGTCATTTTTGCCAAACCCTTTTTATAATGGCTAATTGGCTTGTAGTCAAATGGTAGGGCGGTCCGGTGGGGACGCTACCCACCGGGACAAATCCGGTGCGAAGCCGCGACCTTTCGTCGGGATTTTCCCAAAGATTTACCGGCGTTATGCATTAAGTGGTAGCGATCGATTTCTATGGTGACCGAGAATCTCAGATCTTTTGGCAGGTCCTTCGGAGGTGCTTTTAGGGGTTTTCTTTTGCGTGCGTGTGTTCATAGGGGTGGTGTGCGTGCGTGTTGTGGCGTCTGCGTCATTTTGTAATTCTCAAAAAAAAAAAAAAAACCCTTTTTATAATGCTTTAGCTCATGGGTGAACATGTTTCTTCCAAGTATGTGGAGGCAATCTAAATTTTTCCGTATATACATTTATGTGAACTTAAAATAAGTGGATCCAGAAGTTGGTGATTGAAATGAGTAGTATACCTCATCCGATTGTCATTTGTTTCTAAATGAGTGGTCTAGATACATATTACTAACAAAAAGTACGATTCTATTCAACAAAAGTGGCTGTAGTTTAGTGGTTAGAATTCTACGTTGTGGCCGTAGAGACCTGGGCTCGAATCCCAGCAGCCACAGTTGAATTGTTTTTGTTCAGCGTCCGTTTAGCAATTGGTATGAGTGAGTATTTTTTTTTTCACCGTCCCTTTTAGGTTTTAGCAATAAATATTTTTTCCCGTCCGTTTTAGGAGAGAATCATCTTATCCATTAACTTAGAGGCCATATCAAATATTATACAGCATAGTTTTAAGAGGTACATCTGCCCAAATCAACTGATGCAAAATCTAGGTCTGATTCTCTTTTTCTTTATTCAAATGATAAAAAGACACACCATATCAAATACAGCAACAAAATCAATTGATGCTGCATAATGTAAGTTCGATATCTTTTTTTTTTTTTCACATATCGATGCTGTATACATTCACATTCACGTGTTGGTTTACAGGCTTGCATGTGCAGGCTACGTTACAAATTCCCTCAGCCTAGCAACAAAATCACAGGAGACTGTTAATTTTTTTTTTTCTACAACAGGAGACTGTTAATGTTGGGTACTCATCTACAGACCCATCTTCCTGGGCCTCGCGCCCTTCTTCAGGCCTGGCATAGCAACCTGTTGCTGCTGCTTCGCTCTCTTCTCCCGCTCCTTCTCCTTCTCCATCCGCGCCGCCTCTGCTTGCTCCTGCCTCAGCTTCTCCATCTCCTCCTCCATTGCCGTTTTTTCTTCCTTCTGCCTCTTCTTATGGTCCAGAAGAGAGGTGTCTGTATCCTTCACAGAGAAGAACATGGGACCCATCTCCGCTAGCCACTGCGGATCAACTGCAGTGACACACTGCATGTACTCCTTGGTGGTCAGGACAAGTTCGTGGTAGACGACGTAGTCAGGAGTGTAACCAAGGCCATATAGCGCACTGCTGGGGTGCAGGTGGCATGGCATCCCATTCCGACAGTTGACGTACTCCCCAATACCCTTCAACCGGGCAGAGTTGTGGAAGTATGCAGAGCAGATGGCCTTCCTCACCACGTCCCATTCCATATGGCATGATGTCAGCGGTATCTTCAGGGCTTTCAGTATGTCCAGCAGCTGAGATCTCACTTCACGAGCCTTGCGGAGACCCTTGACATGGAGGAAGTGGTCGTTGCACCAGTCGCCTCGATACTGATTAGACTTCCACTGAAGATATACATTCAGGAGTGTCAGGTGGTCAGACTCTGGGACAAAGAACTTTTCCCTTGCTGCATCACTCTCCTCTGCTCTGTCTTTTGGCCGGAAGAAGACTGAGGGCACTGATAGCATGGATACAATGGTCAGAACCTCGTCAAGGCACTCTAGCTGCTCCCCCATAAGAAGCATTTTTGCCAGAGTTGGATCCAACGGGAACTCCACCATCTTCCAGCCAATTTCTGTAAGGCCACCAACATTGTTCAATGCACCTAACACCCAGAGTTGGTACATTGAGTTGAGGATATTCTCCTGGGGTGGTGGGTCCATAAAGTCAAAGTCAAGCAAGTTTTCAACTCTGAGGGATTTCAGTAAAAGCACCACATTACCCAGGTTGGTCCTTTGGATCTCTGGCACAGGATTAGGAAGCATCTCATTCTGGTATGCTGATTCTGTGAACAACCTGTAGCATGTGCCAGGGCCAGTTCTTCCTGCCCGACCTGCACGCTGGTCTGCAGCTGCCCGGCTGACGGGGAAAACCTGAAGGGCATCCATACCCATCCGTGGGTTGTACACCTTCATCTTCCCATACCCGGTATCAATGACATAGAAGATACCATCGACTGTTAATGAGGTCTCAGCAATATTGGTAGCAACAATACACTTGCGAGCGCCCTCTTCAGCCTTCTGAAAAATCTTGGCTTGCAAGTCAGCAGGCAACTGTGAGTAGATGGGCAGAATCTCTAGCTTGGGCACAGTCTTGGTGGATGATGATACTAACTGTTCCATGCGTTCAGCAAGCGCATAGCAGGTAGCCTCAATTTCTTCCTGCCCAGTCATGAAGATTAGGATATCACCAGGGCCACTGGTTATGTGGATAGTCATGGCCTGCTTAACTGCCGCTTCCACATAGTCCTCACATGGTGTTTTGCTGAACATAATGTTAACCGGGAATGTCCGGCCGGGAATATGGAATACAGGCACACTGCAAATAAAGAAAGGAGTTACTAGACTTGCAGAGATAAGTATAGGCGCAGATTTCACTTGGAGTAACTATCAAGTTTTCTTACCCTCCGAAGAACTTGGAGAACTTGTCTGCATTTAGGGTTGCAGATGTGACGATTAGTTTAAAATCCCGTCTACGTGCAACAACCTTCTTCAGTATACCAAACAAAACATCAGTATTGAGTGATCTTTTCGTGGTGCTTCATCCATGACAATGACACTGCAAGAGAATGGGGTTTTCAAAAACTTTAGTATGGCAAGCCATACTCAGACCATCTGAGGTACATCCCAAATTATATCAAAGACTAAAGGATGGGACAAGTTATCAACATACCGATATTTGTCGAGGTCAGCATCTTTCAAGGTTTCACGGAGAAGCACTCCATCTGTCATATACTGCAAACAACCCACAAATAATTTTGTTACTGTCAGGAAGACAGGAACCTTTGCTCATGCTAAGCAACTAAACTTGACCAAAGTTAAGCAACTAAATTTGACCAAAGCAACTAAATTTGACAACATAAATCTGCACCAAGTTTCAGCCAACAATCTGACAAGATCAGAAATAATAGCTATTAGGCTACAAGACATATGTTATATGGGTTTTAAATATAAGCCTTCCTATAGGCTATAACTGAGAGGAAACACATGTGCTCTATATACCTATACTAAAGCCTGATGTTAGAAGGAAAAAGGTCTAAAGATGCTTGAACTTTACCCTGCAAAAACAAGTCACAAGTAGTTTACCTTTATTATAGTGTTTGGACCAGTGACATCCTCAAACCGTATGGCATATCCGACTTTATCTCCCAAATCAGTCTCCATTTCCTCGCTGACTCGCTTAGCAACACTCATGGCAGCAACACGCCTTGGTTGGGTACAGCCAACAACTCCTGTGGTAGTATATCCATCCTCATGCAGGTACTGAGTCAGTTGAGTAGTCTTCCCAGAACCAGTTTCACCAACAACCACAACTACTTGATTTTCACGTACAACCTGCTCAATAATCATACAAGAACAGGTTATTACCAAATTGGCCGAGATCACTTGAAACTAAATATACAAAAATTAAAGTGGCAAAATTGGCTACCGGACATGCAAAGTGGAGACCATTTGCTGATGGACACTCTGTACACATTTTTGTACTAGGAATTCTGTACTACAGTGTCCTCCAGCAAATGTAAATTGAAACTAAAATTTACCCTCTGTTCCAAATTATAAGATGTTTTGGCTTTTATAGATACATTGCTTTTACTATATATCTAGACATAGTGTATGTCTAAGTGCATTGCAAAAGTTATGTATCTCCAAAACGTATTATAGTTTGGAATGAAGGGAGTAGGACTAAAGCATTATGTATACACAAGGAATTCCACAGGCCATTCATATAAAATTATGAAAGTTGTTTAAATGACATCTTGCCCTTTCTCCTTGCGCATAGGTTTTTCTTCATCCATCAAAGCTGCCCAATGTTCCAATCCTTTTGAATGTTGAAAAATACAGTACGAAAGGACCTCTAGCTGAGTTGGTTAAGTGGCTTGAGCAGCAAACTCTCAGGTGCTGGGTTTGACTCCCCCGTGGGAGTGAAATTCAGGCTGGGGTTAAAAAAATCCCCTCGTTTGTCCCACGCCAAAGCTGTGGTTGTGGCTGTTCTCTCACGGGCTGGTGCCGCTATGTATGCGTGGGGCATGGATTAGGGGTTCTCTCAACCTGTGTGAGGTATCCTTCTTAATGCAATGCCCAGCAACTATCTTACCCTCCAGAGGGCGAGTTTTTTTTTTCTAAATGTAAATTATACAGTAGTTACCAACAGCTTTCAGGTATAATAAATTCCATGAAATAGAGAAAAGTAAGATAAAAACCATGAAGGAACTAAAAAATTATAATATGTACAAACCTGTAGCAGATCATCCCGGACAGTAAATATTGGGAGATACTGTCTTTGTTGAGAAAGGGATTTTGATTTTGCAAAATCACTGACAGCTTCTGCTTTATCCTTCAAATGTTGTGAAAACTTTGCTTCTTCTTTAAAATTAATCTCACCTTGGTCACCAACAACTGCAGTATCTGCATCAACCTGATTTTTCAAAGGTGAGTAGGAAACAACGACAAGGAACTGTATTTCTTAAAACACATAAATACAAGTGGACATAAGTACCTGTTCAGCTGTTTTCTCAACACCCAAGATATTTCCAAGCTTAGATCCAGCAAGCTCCCAAAATCGTTGCCTTGATTTATTCATGCTTTGCTTTTCACGGATTTCTCTAACCAGATTGGAACCTTTGCGTGCAATAATAGCCATATCAGATGTTGGATCCTTCAGAGGCATAACAGGTTCTGCTTGTTTTGTGAATACAACTCTCCCATCTAGGAACGGAGGCTTTGTGTCTGCCAAAAAATGAGGCGATTAACTTGTCAGATTCAACTGCATTGAACTGCTGTATAAAAGCAGAAAGACTTGGAACAAGTAAAAGAATAATATGGCCATACACACATTATAGTATCTTAACAAGTAAAAGAATAATATGGCCACACACACATTATAGTATCTTAATGCTGTGTTATACACAAATAATTACACAATGAAACAGCCATCGTCTACTAGCCGTCAAGCCAAGCAACTCAGTAATACAAACAGATTTAAAGATCAGATCAGCTAAAACCATTGTGCTGTTGATATCCCATCACCAAAATACTTGATGACTTTTTACAAGAAATGTTAAAGAACAAAACTCGGCCTACGGGAGAAAGACCACTCCCACTGCATCGCACTTGAGAAGAAGCTTCTCACAATCATGTGGTTACATGTACGGCTCAAGATCACAGCTGGAGAGGGATATTTTTTTTTAACCCAGGCCTGCCTAAAATTCACTTCACAGGGAAACACACCGACCTGGCGTGCTACTGGAGCCCTGCTAACCAGTCAGGTAGCAGGTCTGTTCTCTTCACAAGAAATGCTTTGTATTCCTTATATAAAACTTTACATGAGAAGCATAGGGATGATTCCTAACATGTATATGCGATTTTGAAGCTTACTGAATCACAGTTATGAAACAACAATCGCAGATAGAATGAACATATGATAGGCAAAGAACATACCATGAACAAGAAGTATTACTTTCCGTTCCTCCTCATCATCAAATTCAGTTTGCACTTCTGTTCCTTTAACGGCTCCGGATCTCAACAATTGTCTATCCTCCCACTGAGCATTATCAGCAGTCATCTGTGACAGCTTTTTGCTTTGAGCAAGGGTCATCAGGCTACCATCTCTACGAGTCTGCAGCCAAGAGAACTAGATGTCAAAACCAGAGTACTACAAAAGTTAAGGCTACAAAAAGTATTACAAACTACTCCCTCCAGTCACAAATAAATGACATTTCAATGTTGTTTGAAGTAAATTATTTCAAACCTTGACTAGTACTTTTTCATTATAATATAACCATAGAACATAGGAAATATATACTTTTATCAAACTATTTTTCAAGACAAATCTACTCATATCACTTCTAAACATTCAAACTCGATACTGAACAGTAATGCGTACTAAACAGAGTACAGTGTTTACTAGAAAATAATTGAGATTATTGAAAAATACTGAGTTATTGGCATCTAATTTCAGCACACAATTTGATTATATTGAAAAGAACTTACATGAAAATTATAAACCATACCAAAAGATTAAACAGCTTCCTTTGTGATGGTGCACTTTACATTTTATACATCTCATCAGGTTCACGAATTTAATAGAGGTAAAATCTGATAGGTTGCTGGGTCCTGGGGATAGGAAGTCAAAGAATAAAACCAAGCAACCAAAGGTTCAAAGCATGCATCTAATTGCTGTTGTATAATTGTGTCCTACTTTCACTTCTTGCAGGCCTTTCACTAGTAGACTATCAGTATCAGGTGCTAACATGAAATGTGATACCAAAGTTCACGATTACCGTAGAAGCAGGACATCATTGTTTTTTCATCGATGGTCAGCTTCATAGTTATATGTGCTCACAGTACTATGTCTGACCCATAATAAAGATTAAAGAAACAGAAGTATGAAGATGGTGATGGAGTATTTGGGGCTTGGTAGTAGAATATAGGTACACAAATAAGGAACCTACCAGCTTCTTTGGCATCTCTGCTTCCTTCTTTTTGAAGGAAGTATCATCTCCAGGATACATAGCATTATCACCATCGAACATGGTGGTGTGTTCTTCACAGTCATACCTGAAGAATATGTAAAGGTTAGGACTAAGTAGTTAAGTCATCATATTGATTTCTCTTCACTAAAGTAAGTGTGTTATGGTGTATGAAAATGTGCTAATTAACAATATTTAATATTCTGTGAGTAGAGAATGTTAAGTCATCATCATATTGATTTCCCTTCACTAGAACACTCAAGAAAGTGTGCTATGTGTATGAAATCGTGCTAAATACAGGTAGAAAATATTCACACAGGATTTTAATATATAAACTAAAAATTTTACTTAGTTGCCAAAGTATCAGATAGCTCAGTAGCTAATACAAAATAAAAAGGAGCAGATGTTGCAACATGCAGGAACAAAAAGATTTTGCTTATATGCTTACAATGCCAACAAAGATCATAAAGCAACAGCAATACTGCCCTTCTGTAATTAAAAATAAAATAAACAAGGTTTGTAAGGAAAATTACCATGCACGGTCAGCATTATAGTCCATCTCTTGCATCATTTCCTCGGTTATCTCATAGTTCCTATCAGGATTTGAGGGGCTTCTATCAGCATCGATGATCTGGGATAACAGGGTAGCAGTTATAGACTTGTACCTTATGAAAACAACATGTTGAGGAAATAAAAAGAAATTTTTATACAAGAGTCTAAAAGGAGAACTAAAGAAACATGGCATTCAAAGATCAACTCAACAGGTTGCTTTCACAAAATTAACTAGGACTTGAGAATGATGAAAATTCACAATGTTGATTGAGTATACCTAAAAACAAATAGTAATTCATAAAAAAAGATCTGGTAAACCTAACAGGCTAAAAGCTATAGATTTGTGAAAACTGTTTAGTCAATAACTAATATGCCTATTGAATGACACAAACCATGACTGCACAGTTACGTTTAAGCATAAATCAACCTTCAAATAAGACATGCAAAAGGCAGGCAATGAAGTGCGCCGTGCACATTTCTCATATACCTTCTGATTAAGGACATTTTGAAATAATCATCAATAAACCATTAAACCATTGTAAAAACAGTAGAACAATAAATGGACAAGAACGTGTTGATCTGAACAAAAAGCTCATGGTTAATAAATTATGATGAACAAAATATGATTCAAACTCACATTTGATAACATGAAATAAGTATTGTGCAGAAAATTGAATTCTAGCTTACATGAGAACTAGTTGTCGATGAAAAGGTAAGCTGGTGCGATCTTCCACTGGAATGTGAATAAGACCCTTTTGAGGAACCAGAAGCACGTATTGGAGCAGGTGAAGGGGATACATTATCCCAAGGGGACGCTGGACATTAAGAACACAGAGAGGATATTAGTTTCATGATTTAGTTGGGTCATTGAGATGTCAAGATAGTATATTTACTACACAAAAACAAAGCAGTTTTACTGAAAGTCCTGTCTCGACATGCTTTACCTGCTGAACGTGGTGTATTCCCGCCTAACCAAGGTGACACCAAAGCGTGCATCGGGGATGCAGCAGCAAGCATAGGAGATCGTGTTGGATGCTGTCTTCGGAGCCAGGGCGATTATCACGGTAATCTCGACGAGGTGTATCTTCCCATTCCCAGCGTCCATCATCCCAATCAGATCTTGCTAATATTTGCAATAGCAATCATACTCCCATCAGTAAATGTCAATCAATAAAAAAAAAAGGGCGTACCCAGTGTCGTAGGCTCCTGCACTGCGCGGGCTCTAGGGAGGGTGATTAGCGCCAGGCCTTACCCGCACATTGTGCAATGTGCGGAGGCTGGGGCTCAAACCCTGAACCTTCCGGTTATAGGTGGTAAAGCACTACCGCTTGCACCGGGCCGCCCTTTTAAATGTCAATTCAATGATAAGAGTAATAAAGAACACCAAGCTAAACAAGTACCAGGTGTTCTTGAGCTTCTTGAGCTATGCTCATATCGGCTTCTTTTGTTAGCATATTCAATTGATGTAGAACTTTCACGCTCATCGCGCCTAATATGAGATTCTCTATCATCATGGTATCTTCGCATTCCACTACTACTATAGCCAATGGATGCAGATCTCTCACGATCACCATGTTTATCACGGGATCCTCTATCATCATAGTAACCATAACCACGAGGAGTGCCATGAGCACGGGAACCTTGAGAGCTTCTAGAGGTGTGGGTCTGCAAATTAACAGGCATGGAAATTGACTTGTTAGTAAGGTACTAGTTGAATGCCCGTGCTTTGCTACGGGACTTGGAAAAAAGCAATACAATTACAGAGTTAAACAAAATATAAAGCATTGATGTAATTTCCAAAACAAGCAGGTGGGACTGTATATTGAAAGTTTCCATGTAATTAGGACCTCTTGCGGTGGGGCTCGTCCCGATGGCTGGGTGTTGGGGCCCTTTCATCCTTATCAGTGACTGCTAATTCTGAAACAAAAGAGAGAGATTTGGTTATTATTACAACTTAAAAATGAGTGGAAATGAATTCCCATAAAACCATAGCACTTGAAGAACATATAAATTAGCTAATTTATGCAGCTCATGTATTTAGTTCAAAGAAAAAGACGCACCATTCAAAGATGTTTTATCATCAGAACCGCTTCCTCGATAGCGGCGGCGCGATGAGTTACTGCGAATTGCCGTGGAGAGGCTCGTGGCATCATTCTCTGCAGGTCCTGGCTTCTCATCTTCATCGATGGAACCTGCAGCAACAGCTACCTTGGGACGGGGTGGCTTAAACACACTGCCGCCTCCTGCTGCCCGCTTCTTGTCAGCAAGGGCGTCAAGGCCTGCCGAACAGACCAAGAGTTAGCTAACTAGAGCCAAGTGAAGGCCAAACAGTAATCACTAATCAGTTCACAAGCTTGCGGATGTATTGATCAGGGTAGAGCAAAGCACCAAGCAACTCGGGTCCATACTACACCTAAGCATTCAGTAGGCGCAGCACACACACAATGCACAGGCACATCGTAATTAAGTATATATACCTAGGACGGACTTCCCCGCCGGCGGCCGGTACATGACCCGCTGCTTGCTTGTCAGAATAAGCCCCTGTGACGTGTCGTCCTCCGGCCCTAGGGTTGTCATCGTCGCGTCCAGGTCAACCTCCCCGCTCCCGTTCCCGTTCCCCTTCAAGGTAGAAACGAAACAAACACTATCGGCGTAAGCACAAACAACCCAGGGACTCGAAACGAACACGAATTAGCACAGGTTAGCGTCCTACCTCCATGGTGATGGTCGCCGGGGAGCGCTCGGAGCTCGTGGAGCGGCACCTAGTCACCTCGGATCGGCACCTCGGGAGGTGGAGGGAGAGGGCGGAGGCTGGCTGCTTGTGCCGCTGCTGCGGCGGCTAGGGTTCGGCCGCGATGTGTCAGCGAGCAAGCGAGCGAGCGGCACCCGGCGGAGAAAAGGGGAGGCAGGCGGGAGGTGGCGGTGGCGCCGAGCGAAGCCAGGCGAGGCGGCGCGGTCGAATTTGGGCTCCCGAATCTGGACGAGATTGGAGGGAGTTGGGTTTGAGAAATTTTTTTGTGGACAAACAAGGCGGGATCAGGGTGTAAATTGTCAAAAGTTTTAGATTGAAGTCGGTAGTGGCGCTGAATCGCCTCTGGGAAGCGTCGGACGGAGGTCGTCGCGGCTCGCGGCTCCGAGGCGGTTTGGGGGCCAGGCTGTCGTCGACGCTTGCAGGCAGGCAGCGACGCACCGCGCGCTATGCCCGTTGGTGCTCTAGCGTCCGGCAGAGCGGGCAGTGGCGGCGCGCCCTCCGTCAGGGGCAGGCGGGACTCGCGGGAGGTGGCGGCCGGCTGTGATGCGCTTCGGGAATCGGGATGGAGGCCTAGCCCAAGGGCCGAGGCAGGTCACGGGTAATGGCGGTCATGTGTGTGTGGACTACTGTTGGACTGGGCCGTATATCGCCAAACGCCCAAACCTCTTGGAATTAGCCGTGAGGCGATGCGCTGTACTTATTTTCTTTCCCAACTAGATAAATGCCCACGCAAACATCAATTTTCTTCGTTTGTATGTTTGCAGATGGATCTCATGACGTCAGAGAAAAACCCCTGTTAAAGCAATGTGTAACATCTGTGATTTGAGGCTATTTTACGTTGTATTTTCCTTTTCTACAAATGTAACCCCTCCAGTTTGACGAGTGTGATTGGTATGCCCTTGTTCTAGCCTCCAAATTCTTCCGTTTTTAGTTTTACTAGGAAATATGCCCGTGCGTTGCAACGGTTAGCGATTATATTATGGTAAATCATAGTAAACAGGATAATTTGTAAATAGCCATGGACACAATGCATGCTGGCAGTTTGAAGATTAGCATAGCATGATTCTTGAACAATTTCGTTGTCATCAATTTCCGAATGCAAAACAATAATCAGATCGCTTTCATCTAAAGCTGGAATTGCGTTTTAACTCACATGGAACCTGAGGAAAATGACCATTTGTCGTGTCGTGGCTTCAATTTTTGGAAACATCCAATGTGTTTGCAATGTTTCCTGGACTGACAGTGTTGGGCTTCACTAATCTTGAAAGAGAACTGTTCATGTAAACTCACAAAAACACCAATCCTGTGGCCTGCGTGGACATGTCAGGAGTACTGGAAGAAAAAAAAATTGCTTTACCATGGATCGGGTAGTTTTCTAAAATCATAGGGAAACACATACTGTAGATACAGTTGCTAATCGGTGGCATGTCAGTGATTCACCAGAAAGGTTGCTGGCCAAGAAAAAATAAAAATAATAACTGCGAACAAAATTTTAGGCATTGGAGTGGCATCTGCATGTGTACGTCACGTGGGATTGTGGGAAGAAATCTACGGTAGCGCCGCCACCCCGTAGCAGCGCTGCCGCGGTTATGCCCCGCCGCAGCGAAGTCCCGCCTGCAGCCATCGGCCTCGCGCGGCACCTCGCTTGCGCCCACGGCCTTTCAGCACGGCGGATGCATGCATGCAGCAGCGCCATCCTCCTCGAGCCTCAGCAATAGCAACAGGCATGCTCACGCCTCGGCCAGTAGCGCCGAGCAGAGCACCTCCGGCCTGTTTCATCCTCGCGGCGAGAGCCGCCGTCCGCGCTGGGGCTGACCGCCGTCGTCCACGCTGGAGGTGGAGCGCCGCGAGCAGAGCGTGTAGGCTGGCGGCTGCGCTCGAGCCCGCTTGCTGGTCCGCCGTCCGCGTACAGGCGCCCGCTATAGGAGCGACGTTTCTTTCCTTTTTAACCAGGTTTTAACCAGGGACGGGGATTGGAGAAGATTTGGGAGATAGGAGACCTGAGCCATGGCCATCACGGAGCGAGCCAGACCACCGAACCAGGTAGAAGGGAGGACGACAGACTGAAAAAAAAGAACTGGTTGTACGATGGCAAGGCTTACGAAAATTTTAGATAGGAAACCGTACGTGTAGAGGGGCAGGAAAGGCAAAAAAAAAGGCAGAAAAAAAGAGGTGAAAAAAGATGTGGTACTGAAATTTTCTCTCTTTATTAGTAGGTTATAGATAAAAACTAAAGTTTTGATTCGATTCCATTGCAATGAAATACGTGTTGTACTACGGTTTTGTCTCTCCACCAAACGCGTAAAGTTGATGGAATTTTTTCTTCGCGTTGGACTTCGTGTACGTGTTGTACCTCGTCAAACATGGACGTGCCCAATCGGGACTGAGTTGGAAAAAAAGTGGCGAGAAAAAAGGCCCGGCAGAAAAAGGAGGTGAAAAGCCCGGTGAAAAGCCCGGTGAAAAAAGAGGTGGGATGAAATTTTCTCTCTTTATTAAGGTCCGCGAGAAAAGGAGGTGAAAAGCCCGGTGAAAAGCCCGGTGAAAAAAGAGGTGGGGACTGAAATTTTCTCTCTTTATTAGTAGGTATAGATTTGTTATAAAGATCATGTGGTCACCGTCGTGTACTCACCAGCATAGTGAGCATTTTGTCAGATGATCTATTGGTTCATGGCTTATGAGGATGCTGCATCAGATTTGCTTCAATGAAGGTCAAGATTGTGTGAGTGTCAATGAACCAATTGATTGAGGCGTGGAAGGAGATATCGGTTGTTGAAGAGGACGAACGCGTAGGAGTCTCTTTGTTCTTTACTTACAATTATAAGAGCGACTCCAACAAGCACCTATACGACCTCCCAATCTTAGTTTTTTGGGTAAAAGATGAAAAACATTGCTCCAACAGTACCCAATACTTGCTCCCAATCTTTGGAAGGTTGGAAAAATCCTTCCAATTGCGCGTATATTTACGCACGACTGCGGCGTTCCAATCCTTCCCCTATCGCACTTCACGCGCGCGAGAAGGGCTTTCGCGCCGCCTCCGTGAAATTTCCGCCGCCGGTCCCTGCTTCGCGCGTGGAGAAACATGACGACGAGAGCCACATCGTCGGCTGCTCCGTGTCCATCGACTGCGATGGCCAGGGCGTCGAGGTCCTCGAGGCCGTCGCGGACGGCATCGCGGTCGCTGATGTCCTCCGTCCCGACGCTATGTCCCGAGCGTCGCGGTACGTACGTATGTGTGTCAGCCGTTCATTCTTCTCTCGTCGCCAGTTCTGTGCGTGGGGTTCGGTACCGCCGGCAAGCTTGATTCTGGCATGGCAAGCATCCATCGTCGCCAGTATATGTGACCCTTGTACAGATCGAACGTTCTTTTGCCCGGCCGTTAAGATCATGCACTTGGGAAGAATGAAGCACGAACGCACCGACGTCCTGCTTCTCGCCGTCGATGTATCGAACCTACCGCGAGGACCTCCAGGCATCACGATCGAGGACTCTAGTGCATCACGTGTGCATCGAGGACTCTTACGTATCCAACGAGGACTCTTGGGATGAGTAGGGGGATCGCGTACCGTCGTACGTATCCATCGAGGACTCCTGGTGGAGGACTGCAGCACCTTGGACAGCAGCCACGGGATCCACGTCAAGACGGCGTGTGCCGGCGGCGCTGAGCTTCTTGGTGCGAGGAGAGATGGCGAGTCCCTGGATCAACTACCCGGCCAACCAACTGTTATAGGTGGACCTAAATTTAGTTTTTGGAGCTTAAGTATTAGACACTGTTGGAGATTGATGTTTTTTTCCATTCCAATACTGTTTTGGGAGTTGCTAAACTTATGGTTATTGGGATAAAATTATTGGGTACTGTTGGAGATGCTCTAAAGTCCCGATGAATGGTTGGGTAAATGCTACACCTAATTCTTTTTTCATATACCAATTATCTTGTAATTAATTAGAGAGTGGAAATGAAGGGCGATATCCATATGCTTCGCTGGGCTCAAACTCAGTTCCTTAACAACAAAGAGGATCAGGTTACCTATAAGCAAATCATCCCATGATTACTAAGCTTATACCAGAGAACATTCTATAACTATTACTCCTTGTTGGAAATGAAAGCAGTTGGTTTATGAATACCTGGTTATTTAGAAATGAGTTGTTTGATAACTTGATGAAGCAGAATTCATCAGTAGTATAGTTTAGTTGGTGTGGACAATGTCAAACAAGATTAAACATTGTGAGAACAAGATTGGTTTGGAGTTATTTTCTGGTATAACTATTGTTGTGGGTGCAAGAACAAGTTTTGGAGGTAGGGAATAGAAAAATTAAACCCCAAAGGACTGAGTGATAGAGGTTTTCCACTCAACCCAACTGGATTAAATCCGTATATGGAAATATTTCTCTCCACTTAATCGAACATAGCTTACTAAGAAATACGATGGACTTAACAATATGATAACTCATGATTTCTTTTGGCGTGAATCTTATTTATCTCACTATTTACTTCAATTTTAAGAAACATAGTTGTTTGATTGTTACATGTGTATCCTTGAAAACTATCGTGGCTTGTTAGCACGACCACTATACTAGTACTTTCTAATACCTCAAGTATCAATTATCAAGGGTTTAGCCATTGCGTTATTTTCATTCCTAACCCTTAAATAACAACGGAGTCTCTCGCGGAAAAAATAAAGGGCGGGCGACATCGCGCCGCCGCCGCGGGTGTACGCCCCCCTCTCTCCGCTTCTCGCCTCGCTGCGGTGTGACGCAGGAGCGGGGTCCGTCTCTTCAACAAACTTTGTCTTCGTAGGGTCTTGGTTGAGTCCTAGGTCTAGGGTTTGCTCGCCGTCGATGTTCGGTGGTGGAGTTAGGTTTTCTTGGGAGGAGCTTGGCTCCTCTGCGGTTTGCTTTTCCCGGTGATGCGAGGCGATGCGGAAGTGACGCCACGGCGGAATAAATTCTAAAACTTCTTCCGTTCTGGATGGCGATCTTCTCCGACGTCAACGGAACTCAGGCGGGGAGACGCTCGAGTCGAGGGGGCACATTGTTATAAAGGAGGGTGATGATGTTGTTGACCCTGTTAATCTCAAGGATGATGTTACGTGGTGAAAATCGAGCTTTGCTCGGGTTGCAACGGTGGAATCAAAGGATGCGTCGTGGGTACGGGAGTTACGCGCTGGGAGGAAAAGTGTACTCGGTTGATTCGGCCTAGAAGTAAGCCCTCCTCTGCGGCCTCCACCTTGTGGAGTTTGGCTCTGGTGTCCGACGACAATTGGAAAGCGGCTTCGATGAAGGGTCGAGATGGGAACTAGAGGGGGGGTGAATAGTCCCTTTTAAAAAAACTAATCGCACCGGCTAACCGAAATAAATGCGGAAGTAAACTTATCGGTCTAGACAAGACTTCACCCCTCTAACTAAGACTCTAAAACACCTCACAAAAGATCCTACACAAGAAAGATGAGGTGACAAGCCTAGCTTGAGCTCCTAATCAATTCTAATGCAAGGTCACACAAACCTAAGCACTATTACTTCAAAGCGCAAGAGAGCTCCTACACAATTCTAGTAAGCGCAAGCACAAAGCCTCTAAGCTCACTAGGTGCACAATGGACAAGGCAACACACGCCCTAACCTAAAGGCTCAAATTACCTAGCTACACACAAGCTAAGCAAAGTAACTAAACAAGCTACACAAGCTAGATAGTTACAACTACTCTACTCAAGCACAAGCACAAGTATATAAGAATGTAAGAACAAAGCTTGTGATGAAGAGAATGCAAACCACCGCGAAGTGTGGACACAAGATGACACCGGTGATTTTTTACCGAGGTCCCGGGGAAGCTTGCCAACTTCCCCCTACTCCCTCGTTGTGTCGACCAACACTTTAGTGGTTCCACCTGCCAAACGTAATCACCCGTAATGATTCTCAAGCTTAATGGCCGGTGCCAAATCCTGGTAGGGGAGCTCGATCGAGAACCTCATTGGTGTGAGTCCTCTAGCCAATCCCTCGGAGGGTACCGTGTGAACCCACACACAAGTGTGGTAGCTCAATGACACGCTCCACTAGAGTTGCTCTTCACGATCCCGCCAAGGTGAGCACGAACCTCTCACAATCTCTTCTCAGGCAGGCACCGCACAAGCTTCCTTTGCGTGCTTCACGAAGTCTCTTGCCACCAAGCCGTCTAGGAGGTGGCAACCTCCAAGAGAAACAAGCACACCGACTTGCAACACGATCACCTAGTGCCACGAATGCGATCTCTCAACGCAACGCACTAGAACTCGATCTCTCACTCAATCGGATGAGCGATATCAAGCATATGTGAGTGGGAGGGCTCTCAAGCACCACAATACAAGCCACCAAGGCTAGAATGTGCTCAAACCAAACCAGCCAAAGACGGCCACCCCATCTATTTATAGCCACAAGCCAAAATAGAGCCGTTGGGGTAATAGCGTTGACCGTGAAGGGCGATACCGACCGGACTCACAAGCTTAAGTCAAAGAGGGTCACAACCGACACGCTTCGAGCCCACGGTGGCACCCACCTCCATGCGTCATTCGGCCGATTACTCTTCCGGCCGAGCACCGGAAGCTTCCGGTGAATACCTGGTCCGGTCCCTGCGCCCGGTGAAATCCGGCTGCGGGGCTCTGCGCGAGCACCCACCGGTGGCGTCGGTCAAACAAATAACGTGCCTCGGCCGGTGCGCCCCGGTCACCATTTTCCAAATAAAAACTTCACCGAAACACCGACACCTTCGCTTCGACATGCTACCCATCAAGTATACCAAACTTGAGCACGAGGAATAGCATGCTTTCTCCACCACGATGCATCCGCGCAATAGAAAATATGCATCTCATTTTTCAAAGCATAGAATCCCGGTTCCCAAACCCAACTCACCCACGCAATCACCGCCGCCTTTGCAAATGTGCCAACACCACCAAGTGTACATCACCATGTGCAAGTGTGTTAGCATTTTCACAATCATTTCAAAGGCCGGGTTAGCTCTTAGCACACCACTCGATCCCAACACATCGCAAAGTTAGATCGCTCAAGTGGCACTAGATGACCGATATGCAAACAAGTTTGCCCCTCTTAAAAGTACGGCCATCTATCCTAAACCCGGTCATAAACTTCTCTAAGCTCCAATGACCGGCGAAATGAAATGCCCTATAGGTTATACCTTTGCCTTGTGTATTTCCATTCCGCTTCATCTCCAAGTGTCGATGCAACACATGCACCAACACGATCAACAATGATATGATCCATTTCATATCATCACATGACCTTCTTGATCCATCGATCTTGACCTCACTTGCTCTTCACCGTTGCGTCGGTCCATCGGCGCCAAGTCCCTCGACTTGCCCTTCACACTTGCAACCGGTCCGTCAAGCCAAGCCTTGTCTTGATCTTCACCACTCGGTCACATGACTCCATGTCATGTCTCATGTGCAATAAGCTCCTTCATTGCATCATCATGTGTGAACTAATTTCCTGTGTATAATCTCAATCACACATATTAGTTCATCTAATGTTGACACTCAATTACCAAAAACCACAAGGGACCTTTCATTCGACGACGTGACAAACGGATCTCGAAGGCTGCGAGGAAGATGAGCGGGAGTTTTGTACTTCTCTGTAATTTTTCTTTTCTCGTGGATCCTGTTTGTAAAAGAGCCAATGTAATGCGTTAAGATCAATGCATTTTCCTTCTAAAAAAACCCCTTAAATAACAACTATGAGTTTGAGTGTTTAACTTTTTCCGAAGTTTTTGGTGCAAATTTCATCCTTCTCTAGGCAAATTTCACCGGTTGGGTTGATTTTTGGCCGATCGATTTTACGTCGTCGGTTGTTTCAATAATATCATACTAGTGATTTGCGGCGCACCATGCGTGAAAGTGATGGCCGTGGTTCTAAAATGGTAATGTTGACAAAGAATGAATATAACGGGTTCTATCCGGTAAATGGAAAGATGTATTTGTTACCATTACACACAGTCCTGTTGTTAGCCCAACAAGAAGGTAACACAAGCTGAATTGAGGCTTAATTTCTAAAACATCCGCAACTTGTTCAAACACTACATATTATCCAAGAGACAAGAGTACAAAAGCCGGATTTCTAAACCAAGATGTGAGCAGTATAAATAGTACATATATCTTACATGAGGTAGTCCTTAGGTTTGTATATTATCAATTTCTATTCATGTGACATGCTGTATCATCATCGATGTTGAAAGTGTGTTCTTGTTTCACTTGAAGATGCAACCATTTTGCAGTAGTAGTGAAGATGACTTGGATTCCTTTCAAAAAAAAAATTACTTGGATTGACGTTTGATCACCGTTGGAACTGGGCGTAAAACCGTAAGCAAAGAGGATGCATGTTTCATGGAGAAGAGCTGATACTGCAGCTTAAAGGCATTGATATTATACCTTGGGAAGGTGGTCCTCTTCCTCCATGGCTGAGTGTTTTCTGTGAAGGGGTGGTACCTTGTATATGGAGTCCTTAAGAAAAGATGTGAGTAGGTAGGCCTGAATCGAGTAAAGCAAACGAATATTCCCAAACATACTTACCATCTATTTTCTTGGTCATCATCAAAAGTACATATTAACAGTTTGTCCATAGCCCAGCGGCAAAAGAAGAACCTAAACAGTCTAAGCTGCAAAACCCCTTTAAGGAAGCAATGACATTGGCTAGCTATATCTTCATTTCTCTCTAAATCACACTGCTTAATAGCATCAACAATATTTGCTACTTCAGTAGCTCTGGCTGCTAGAGAAACAGACGCACGAGCTACCTTTTTGTACAAAACTAATCCCTTGAAATTGTAGTCCACGACAAGAACATGGATATTGTTTATACATGGGCATGATCTGACCGTGCAGGAACCAAAACAAAATTACTCAGTAGAATTGAATGAAACCTGGCACTGGGCAACTCAATCTCCACCCTACACATGACAGAAATTTCACAAATCAAAGACACATAGAGTAAAGGACAACGAAATCAAACACTTGATGCGCAACTGCTAAGAACAAAAAACATAAGGAACTCGATGAAATCAGACTTACCGCACCACACTGCAAGCCTAAATAGACAGGAAGGAAAACAAAGCAGTTGAGGGAGAGAGACTCACCGAATCTAGATGTTTTGTTCAATTCGATCTGCTGGAAACAACACCTCCCTTTTGTTGACCACCCTGTAGCATAGAGAACACAGAAAATCTAAGTACAGAAATCAGAACCATCAATACTTTACACTAATTCTAATGGCAAGGAAATTTGGTGTCTATTGTATTGCAAGAGTTCATTATGGAACACATAATCTGGGATTTTGAGAAGCTAAATAAATATGCATCAACACATATAAGATGAAACTTGAATTCAATATATGTATAAGAATATGCAAATTGCAAAAAAATAGCACATTGAGATTGTTCCCGAACCCTTTGTATGTAAGGAACATTATAATACTCTTATTGTTAACATGTGCATGAGCAGAGGCAAGACCAAGCCTCACTACAGCGAGCGCTCTGCGACCCAAGTGTTACATGACTGTCAACTAAATGGGAGTATGTATTTAATAGTTAGCAGTGAGCTATAAAATATACCCATGTAGTAAAGCAGATTACATGGTTCTTTGCCGAGAAGCCAATGCAATGGTTAACGACCGGCAAAACATCTCGCCATAATTTGATGTTGTTGAAGCCTTTGGTACGGGCATAGATTTAGGAAAGAAAGGTCTAGATGGCATGGAACGAACATATACCATTTTAATAGGAACCGAGAGGTTGAGCTCTTCGTTCCATTTCGGACTAATAGTCTTCTTTACCACACATGCTTTCAACCCTCGTGGAAAAACATTGGCAACTAAAACAAAGAATTTTAAACGGGTGCCTACTTGTGCATAACGAACAAAACTCTTTGTGACAAAAAAACAATTCCCAAGTTCTTCCCGGTCCCGCATACCAAACGTTTGAATTCCAATTGATCCTCCATGTATCGCGCAAAACCGAAGATGCATGGTCATTCCCAAATGCAATCGAACACAAACAAAGAGGTTCACATCTAGTTCGGTCCTAAGAAACCCAATTGCACTACGTGTTCCTTGGCAGTGAAGAACATGTGCTTTCCTTTTGTATCCTCCATCCAATCTAGAACCCCAAATTTATTACGCTTATTGGTTCAAATTTGTGGAGCGAGAGAAATCCACAATAAAAAAATCAACAAATATAAATCATCTGGTATGCTTTTATTGATTCAAATTAATTGGTTAAAACTACTTATGATACTTGCTGAATTATGTACACAAAACGAGAATTAAGAAACCACTTATGATGCACCTACTTGGTTAACCGAAGTTCTCCATTTCTCTTGGGAATAGAAAATTGTCCTCACAAGGAAGGATTCGCAGGCCGGGGGTAATCGGGCCACGCCTCGTAAGATTGATGCCCTCAACGGTCGGACAAGCAACATCGGCCCGCCCGACACCACCACCTTCTTGGCCTACCCGCCTCCGGTAACCAACTTGCGGATCTGCAGGGACAGAGCAAAGACGACACACAAAAAAGCGAAAGGGAGAAACGAAATCTCAGTTCGTCACAGGAGGGAGGGCGGTAGCGAGGATGGTGCCGAGCACCGGTGGCACACCCGACCAAGGAAGAAGGAGAGGAGGAGCAAGGGAGAGAGGGCACTTAACCCTCGAGTCTCATCGCGTCGGAGGCCTTGGGTGCCGATCCAACGTGACGACAAATGGATCCGCCATGGAGGCACCGGATCCGCGGATCCGCCGGCGTTCTACTCGGCCGGAAGGAAGATCGGCCCCATCGGCCGGTCACCGCCGCCGAAGCGCGGCGGCCCGCTCACCCACGCCCCGGGCGGGGCGGCTTCCGCTTCCGTCGCCCGCACCAACGCGGTGCCGCCGTGGGCCGCCGTGTCGTCACTAACGCGCCGCACCGTGCCGCCCACCGTGTTGGGAGGGAGACGGGTCCCGAGGGAGACGGAGAGAGGAAGGAGACATGGAGAGAGCGATAGAGTGGGGAGAGTCGGTTCGAGAGAGAGAGAGAGAGGGGAGGTAGATATTTTCCACTCAGTCAACCAGACACCGTACAACCAATGGGCCTGCTGAAACCAACCAGCAAATGAACGGACGACAACGAAAAAGGTTGGCCAATAGACACACGACAACGCCGTCCTACACCGAGGAGGACTTGATCGACACGCGATTGGGCCGGTGGGTCAATGCAATCCGAGGCACCCAACACGAATCGAACGGCCAGGAAAAAAATTGATGGCATGGATGCCCTGGCCGAGGCGTTTCTCCACAACCAATTTACTCTTTAAATGTGAAGAAATAAAGCGTAGTATGACTATAAGTAAGCCGATTGAAATGAGCAAACCAAGCGGCGTCGAAGAAAGAAGATGTTCCATGGTCGATCTAGAGTTTATCATTAATACTCAAACTCAAGAACAATTAAAACCGTCCGAAAGTTGGCCGTTAGCACAAATGAACCGACCATGTGTTGCGTGTACGGTTTATGTTGTTTTTGTTGTGATTATCGAGTGATAATCGGGGGTTAATAAGTTTGAGGACAAGCCATCATATTGTTGAGAAAAAACCGTTGTGTACCATATCATTGAGTACTTAAACTATTGGGGTTCCCATATGGTTACTCGAACCGAAAAACCTACTTAAACTATTGTGTTGTTCCCATATGGTAGTCTAACTAAAAACATTGTCAGGCGGATACTTAACCTATTATGTGGTTCCAAGATTGGTACTCCAATTAAGTTTTTCGGTTGGAGCACTCGAGCTAGGTTTTTTCGGTTGAAGTAGTACCCATTCGAGAACCACATAATAGTGTAAGTACTTAGTTGGGTAGGTTTCCAGTTGGAGTACTCATTCATAAATCACACAATAGTTTAACTACCTGGCTTGTACCTAGGTTTTTCAGTTCGACTACCTATCTAGAAACCACCCAATGATCCACAACCATCCATCCGGACTTCGGCGTGTTTAGTTAGCTAAAATTTAGGTGGGCGGTGTAGTTGAAAATTTGATATTGGAGTACTTTTCGTTTGTTTGTCTTAATTATCGTTCTACCATAACCTAATTAGATTTAAAAGATTAGTCTCGCTACTCGTGACAAAAATTCTAAGTCACATAGTTTGAGCCTTTTTCCAAAGATACCATTATAAAAAATGAAAATCTATACCTACTAATAAAGAGAAAAATTGGACTTGGTCTCCCCTATCTTTGGTTCCACCTTCTTCTACATTATATAGGCCTGGGGCCTTGACCTCCCTCCCCGATTGCTATGAAGTCCCTATGGCAATCCTTCTAGGATTTACCATAAAACATGCAAACCTACATGCAAGAGGGAAGGACTCGGTTGCCCTTCTCTTCGGGGAAGCTCTTCTTCATCTCTGTAACCTTCTAGAACTCTATGTGTCCTAACTACTTCCTAGGACTTCTAATATGACTAGGACTGCGCGAGGTTACAATAGGAATATGACTAGAACACTACTATGTCTAACATGTACGCGGCGGCCGCGCACTCCCATGCCCGTGCGCCATGAAGTCTTGATGGGAATAGAAAATTAGAAGCAAGGGCCAGGCGGAAAAATCCAGTGGCTGGTGCGTTGCTACTCCACTACTACCAGCGGGTCCACGCGCAAAATTTTTGTCGTACAAGGCGGAGCGCTTCCATGTAGTATTTGTCGCCGGCCGTCGCCGGCCACGTGCTGAAGCTGGAGTCGAGGCCGCTGGGCGTGGTCGCCGGCGCCAGAATAGAACCGGACCGGAGAGAACGAGTATTCTATCAGTCTAGCTTTCTTCCCAACCGATTCGGTTTCGTGAAAACCTATAGCTTCTTAGAATATGGAATCGATCGAGCTGCAATGATTTAAAAAGCTGTATGTAAAAAAAAGGAAAAAAAAAATCAAAGGAATTGTATATATACATATATAGTATTACTTGTACGTACGTACGGCCGCGTACAGCAAATTAAAACTCGGTTGACACGTCATTCATCCCTCCCGGTCGTCGTCCATGGGTGCAGCTCGTGGCATCGTCGTCGGCTTCGTCTCCATTGCCGTCGCCGTCGGCGTGGTCGCTGTCAGCAATATGAATAACGAAGACTAATGCATGCATGGCATGGGCACCGGCCGGCAAATCCAACTCGAGGGTTTTGGTTTGGTTTGACATTTGCTTTTAGTTTTCGGTTGGGACGACGGACGGACGGACACACCCACGTGTTCAGTTAATGCCTGATCCATCCATGGTGGTATTATTGGCTCCATCAGGCTTTTGATCATTATCGCGCGCACCACTCGTTTATGTAATTGCGAACGAGGGAGCCGATCGACGGGAAAGGTTGAAACGAAATACAAGCACTAGGCGCTGTCGGGACCTCGCTCGCTTGTCCATGCCGGCCGTGCGTACGTGCGTGCGCGTGCATGCAAAGGATCGAGGTAATGGTGCGCGTGGCTGACGGACGCGCACCCCATGATTGTGTTTGTATGCGGTGGCCGCCAGGTGCTGGCGCGCTTTCGATTTTGAAGCGCCGGCGGAGTTGAGGTGCAGCCACGTGAAGAGGTGAATGAAGAAGCTGAAATTTGGGGCCTGCTCATCAGTTTGAGAGAAGAAGAGCAGGAGAAAGAAGAGATGGCAACCGAGTCATTTTCCTCTGCCGGGCCCGCAAGGGATTTGCTAGGATGAAATCTAAGGTGGACTGGCGGAGTGCCATGAGAAAGCTAGCTAAAAAATGTCGATGAGACTTAAAATCTCGGAAAGATGGGGTATTGATGAGTGCAACGATGACGCGGAGTTGGTATCCGATGGAGGCGAGCTCACATATTTTGCGGTTCCAAAGCCTCGGTATGAAAATATTAGAAAAACAGAGCCGTAAAGCACGTTTGGGGCCAAAGCAGCCTACACTCATCACGCCATCGGTAGGGTTCCGGCGATTCCCCATGGCCGGCCGCCACCGCAACCCGTTGCCCCTTGGGACCACCCCCGCGCCGGCGCCGGCGCCGGCGGCAACCATCCGCCTCCCCCGCTTCACCACCCGCTTCACCCCCACCTCCCGCCCCACCACCCGCTCGACGACTTCCGCGACCCGCCGCGCCTGGCCCCGCACCACCACCTCGACGACTTCCGCGACCCGTCCCGCCTGCCGCCCGGCCACCCCGACAGCTTCCAGGAGCCGCCGCCACCGCATCTCCGCCATTTCGTGGGCCACGGCGGCGCCGGTGGCCCCCTGCCACCCCAGCCGCATGTGGTGGCAGCTCTGGAGGCGCGGCTTGGCGCCGAGATCGACGAAGCGCACGCGCTGCTCGCGCAGAACCAGCGGCTGGCCGCGACGCACGTGGCGCTCGTGCAGGAGGTCGCTGCCGCGCGGCACGAGCTCGGCCGCACCGCGCGCGCGCTCACCTCCGCTCAGGAGGAGAGCGACCTACGCCTTCGCGAGGTTCGGCCGCGTCTCCCTTACTAGCTTCAACGGGCTGAATGTATCTTCTTTTCTATGCGTTGCAAATTTGGGTACTTATGTGGTAGCAGCTTGCTCAAATTGAACCCTAAACTGAAGCTATGCAAATCCTTGGAGGCTCTTATTTGTTCGTTTGGTGTCCATACAGACCTAATTTTCTCCCAGTCTTGCAAAATTCGGGCTAAACTTGACTTTGCAGTGTATATTTCGCGCTGCAGTGGATCTATTTGGTACTGGAGATGCGAACTTTTAACTTGTATTGCCATGAATCAATTTTGTTCTTTGTTTAGATTTAGTTATGACACTCCAACACTGCATTTGGAAACCTCGGCCAGAAAAATCACACAAATGATCAGATTGGGTATGTGTACCGTTTTTGTTTGTTTTTGGCTTGCATAGTACCAGCAGCTGGGGGGCGGGGGATATGAGACAAGATACAGAAGTTTACATCGTTGCCAGAAAAAAAGATGATAAACACAATCACACTTGCGTCAAATTTTGAGACCTTTTTCTATTCCAAGTGCCTTTTCCTGTGTCCCAAAAAATGTGCTGAATCAGACATTGGCACCCGAACGCTAGCACCTGCACTTGTGTCCATGTAACACTACATTCAAATTGAAAATGAGGGGAGTTTTCCTCACATATAGTTTAATAGGCCTTGGTTGCCTAAGTGGGTTTGGTGTCTGCCAACTTGGCATTGGCAGTGCCAAGGCAAGGAGGGATCTAGGCTGTGATTGGGTTCTAGGCATGGAGCTTCCTAGTGCCTTGGCATTGGCGGCTAGGTGTCTGCTTCTAGAATAGCAGAGGAGACAAGCCACAGAATTAGGACCCTGGGTTTATATTTATCTTCATGTCCATGCCATTGTCACATTGTGGAAAGTTTGTCAGCTTGCATTAGATTGGAACCTCCCATTCTTTGAGCTCATTGTCTTCTTGCATGTAAATAGTGGAGATAAAATGTAGAGAGAATAATGGGTAAGAGAAGGAAGATACATTAAACAAGCTTAGATACTGCAGAATCCATTCTTATGTGTATGTATTATGTAGGTCATTTTCCTTCTTGTTTGCTGTTAGCGCTGTGCACAGAATTTTAGCATGTCCTAGTTCCCAAATTTTCTGTGTGTTGTACAGCCCATATGCTTATCCTAAGTAATCTGTTAGGTTTTACAATACACTGCCTCCACCTTCCACAGTATTCTTTGTTCATAAACTCTCAACTCCTATTTTTGTATAAACTCTATTTTTTTGTAGAAGTATTTTGTTTTTTTTTTTCTTAGAGCCACGCATGCTTGTTTTCTCTCTTTTTACCAGCATCATGTGAATCCACTCTTTTGTTTGAAGATTAACTGTGTGTGTTTTGCTTGCAAAACCAACCCGAGTTCAGTTATGCTATATTTTTAATTAAGTTACACTTGTATGTGTGTGCATTTTCCATGAAATTGAATTACATTAGTTGTAGGTTTGAAACTGCATAGCAGGAATAAGCTGGATTTTATTTTTTATGTTGAGGCAAGGCCCCATTTGTGAGCCGATATTTTCAAATACATGCATGTTATATTATTATGTAAATTCATGTATCTCTGAACCCGCCTGACTTAATCCAATAGGATTATAGGATAGTTCTGTTCGTGTCAAATATAATTAATTTATGGTTGTAATATCCAAAATAATTTCAATAGGTCTATGAGAGGTCAATGAAGATGGAAGCAGAGCTCCAGTCAGTACATGAAATGAGAGCAGAGCTTGCACAAGTTCGCATGGACATTCAAAACCTGGGTGCAGCGAGGCAGGAACTCATGGGCCAAGTTCAGGGATTAACACAGGATTTGGCTCGGTCAGCAGAAGACTTGCAGAAGGTGTCTGCATTAAAAGCTGAGATCCAGGAGATCAAACATGAAACACAACATCTGAGGTACATTCTATTAAATATTTGACCTACTCTTTTTTTTTAATATAGATGGTCTAAGGATTTTTTACATGCATACAAACCTGTTATTAATGATGCCATGATGCACAAAAGAAGCAATGATGCGCAACTCTCCTGTGTATTCAAGGAAAAAACCATTATTAATGCTTTATCTGTTCTTGTTGGCTTTTTGCCCGCTCTGCCTTACCTCTTCCCAATCAGCATTATGAGTAAACATTTTCATTGTTCCCTTCCCTTTCACCTGGTCAACTAGTCAAAACATCCTTCACTCCCATTCAGCATTATGAGTAAACATTGTTGTTGTTCCCTTCCCTTTCACCTGTCAACTAGTCAAAACACCCTTCACTCCAAACTGGAATGATATTTTCAAAAAGGATATAATAGTTTTTTTTTTAGTAATAGAGGTGAATTTGCAACGGATACCTTTTCTTTTTATTCAACTGTATGGTATTTATCATGAGCCAATATGCAGATCTGGTATTGAACTTGAGAAGAAAGGATATGCAGAGAGTTATGAGCAGGGACAGGAGATGCAGAAAAATTTGATTTCAGTGGCTTCTGAGGTGGAGAAACTGCGAGCTGAGGTTGCTAATGCGGAGAAGAGATCACGGGCCGTTGTGTCTGCAGGCAATCAAGGTATGATCTGAGTAGGAGGTTATTTTTTTCTTAGTACATCGCTTCTGTTCCAAATGTCTGTTACTTGTATGATCGATTAGGTGAGATGACCTTGACAATAAAACTAGCCAAGTGTTAAGATAATGCTCCAGAAGATTGCTTGCAGAGCGATTGTGAATTTGAGATGTGAAAAATTTGTATGCTAAAACCTAACGTATCCATAGTCATAAAATATTAATGAGAAACTACCAGCGCATTATAAAATGTGATCCTGTGTTGGCTCATAATAGGTGAAGCTGATTTGTAATCTGGGCATAATAGGTGTCTGCAGTCTGCACGGAGCCAGCACTAGGGCTGGTGGGGCTCTAGCCCCTCCTAAAATCCGGTAATCAAGGTTAAATACTGTAGCAAAAACAAAAAATCATCATTAAATCTTCATGCAAATTAACATCTTCTTTGTTTCAGCCCCACCTAAAATTTTTTCAGGCTTTGTCAGGATTACTAGATGAAGCTGGTTTGTCTATGTATGTGGCATGTGTGCTATGCTTAATGCAGCTGACTATCCTGCAGGTTATATTGGAAGCTATGGGAACCCCAAGGCCAATTATGCTGCAAACCCTTTTACCTCTGGATATGGCATTAATCAAGTATGTCATCTAGCTTGTATTTTATCATCTTCAGAACCAGTCCTCACATACCTTCGTCCTCATTTGAAGCTACTTCTCTATTGCAGGCAAATGCTGCCACCGATTCTGGTTCCCAGTACGGAACTGGTGCAACCCATGGCTCTTGGGGTGCCTATGACTTGCAACGGGCGTCCGGGCGTAGATAATTACTGCCAATTTGTCAGGCCTTTTACCAAAGTGTACTCATAGCTTTGGCCATGACTGTATGAATGTTGTGGTGGATCCGATGTTAGGGCAGAGGTAGATGAATTGCGGACAGATTTGCTTTAGTTTAGCTTCTACCGTCCTGTACGAAAGAGCATATATTTATTAAATCAAGCGTGAATATATTGAATGTTATTTATCAAACAAGGTGAATGATTGAATGTTCTCAATCGTGAATGTGATGTTTACAGATAATTATGTTTATGATAATGAATCTATGATATTTTTTTTTTTTTTTTAAAAATAGTAAGAAGTTTATACCGTTCAATCTAATCCCTTCAATAGTTGAAATACAAATGTGTTCTTTCTATGAAAAAGTATTTTATAAAGTGATAAAGAAGTATCTTAGGCGATTAGGTCTATATACCTTGAGAATCTCGTGATATTGAGATGCCCGATGAGATGGTACATCCATTGAGGCAAGGCCTGATATAGATTCTCAAAGCATACACAACCCAAGTAAGCTTTTGATAAAGCTGATAAGCCAATTTCAAGAATCAAATTCCTCTGTGATCAGTCATATATCACTAAAAAAGTCTATGTTCATCCAGTGATTTCCAATACCGAACCATACAACCACGAGCCTTCAGAAGATTACCATGGCTCAAAGAGGTGGAGAACAGCTTCGACGGGCCAAAGCTCTGATGGCCGAATGGTATCATTCAAAAACTTGTACACAACAACTGATACACACTAACAACACCAGCCCCTCAAAAAAAACACGAATCACTTTACAGTTTACACTAGTCAGTAGCAGAGAGAGGGAAGACCTATGCTACCGCAAGCACATGATAGATACATCAAGGATAGTTACACATGCGAATCTACATCTTCAATGTGCGTGCAGGCACAGCACGTGCTGACATATGTTGTTCTAAATCTAGACCACCACAAGAACCGAAACATCAAACCGGTTGGAAGTTACATACAGGCTTACAACTCCCCAATGCCAGGGGGCAAGGTCGCACCAAACTGCGTATCTGTGACAGGGAATGCTACTTGCAACCCGCAAACTCTGCACAGTGGAAACAGATGACCCCTTATGATCTTATGCTTGCGGGGAAAACTTTGTTAGGGGGATGTTTTCGCGCCTCTCAACATAGGCGGACGGAAACCAACCAGCCTTCCCTCGGCATTCTCCTTCTGCCCAGCCGTTGGGAGAAATCTGGTGCAAGCACAGAAAGAAAGGATGCAATCATGCAGTAAAAAAAATAGTAGTGAGAGTTAGTGGGTAACTAGTTTCAGTGTTTTTGGTAGGACAGGCTAATTCATTCTTATATTCCTTCCACCATAGTATGGTTCTTTTCAGCAACTTATGGACTATAATTCATCCTACAAGCCATTTCAATGTTTTTGGTTCGACAGGCTAATTCGTTCTTAGATTCCTTGCACCATAGTGCGGTTCTTTTCAGCAACTGATGGACCAATCGCCCTACAAGCCCTTTCAGTGTTTTTGGTTGGACAGGCTAATTCTTTATTATATTCCTTCTACCATATTACTGTGTTACAGTTCTTTTCAGAAACTGAGGACTAATGCCTCCTACAAGCATGTAGCAGTTACTGTGCAGTTTGCACTCACTGCAGGTGGAAAAGTGTCCATATACTAATTGGTCATGTTTGTCCAGATGGTTTCTTATGAACAGCTCAGTTTTTAAGCCAGGTTAGCCACTGGGTACTACATTATTTCCACAGCTGAAACTGTTAAGAGCACACTGACCTGACGAACTACAACATAATCGCCAACAATTAAGCTCAGTTCCTTCTCTGTGGTTCCATTGAAATTATGCACTGCCTGCATCCAAAAAAGATTGATACTGTACATATAAGTGGAAAATATGATGTATACTTTGCATTTTACTGCCAGTTATTCAGTTTCACCTCAGCAAGGAAGTACTGGGCTTTCTCAGCACGCTTTATGCGAAGATATAATAGGTGGTGCAGATTCTCTCCTTTGCTTCTCAGAGGACATCTACAAAGAAGAAAACATTAAAAAAAGGAACACTAGAGATTTTTTTACAACTTCCATAACAATAGAAGTTAAAAGTGAAAACTCTACCTCCGCTTCAACGTCATCAAGGATAGCAGCTAATCTCAGATGGAATAACTTTTCTGCTTCTACCTTCAACGAGATCAATTGCCAAGGACAAGAGATAAATGAATGTAACAAGCAATGCAAATAGAATAGCAACATATTATAAATTTATAAGTAAGCAATCTCACCATGCCAACCAGCCGCTGAAGGGTCACTCGTTGTTGCTGCTGAGATTCAACAGCCGCTAGTGCAGCTGCTGCTTCCTTTCCTAACACAGCCATGCTTGCTTTGTGCTCAATCATTTTAGCTTCTGACTGCTGAAGCTTTGTAGTGTGCTCAGGAATTGGAGCTTCTCTTACCCGTGCCTTTCTTCTAGCAATTTCAGCCGACTATTGAAAAAACAAGGGTCAGGGTAAATAGAAGTAGCAGCAATTGGAATTTGCTCACTTGCAGCAAAGGATTAAGCCGCTAATACATACGAGGATCTCAGCTTCATGTCTCATCCGGCTATAGCGCTGTGCAAGACCACGAGCATCTTCCAGGGGTGCACCCATTGCCATTGACCTCAGCGGGTCTATAGTCTGAAATGTCAACAAATGTAAGAAACTTGAAATGTGGGTGTCCTTGTTTCTATAAGAACGCCATATACAATATATTTCACAAGGCTTGGACTCAAACTTGACCTGAAAAAAAGATCTGTTTTAAGTAAATAAACAAATATTTGTGTATGGCGATCAATTCCAATATACCATACACAAGCTACTGACATCATATGAATCGGAAAGTAAAAGGCAAAGCAGAAACAGAATGATACGATTGGTAACTTGGATTATTAGTATCAGAAAGTTACCACTAAGGAGACTTTCAACATTTTGGTTTTCATGAGACTAAGATGGACTTGTGAAAAGTTTACTCAAACAAAAAGGCATCCAACACCTTGGATATTCTAGGGTGTCACCACACTCTCCTGTTGCCAATAGAAACTTTCAATACAAATTCACATCCACCAATGATATCTTCTAGAAATTTCAGGAAGCAAAGCCATGCTAAAAATAAGTCACTTTAAATGCCTGAGATATATTCATCTGCCTCAGAACGTTAATGAAATCCATTCCAATCAGCAACTCACTCCATGAATGGTAACTGTACCCTGAAATATGCATTCCCCATAACACCTATTGACCTATATTTCTTGCCTGCCAACCAGACAACCAACCAAGAGCCTTCAAAACCTCCCTTACACATAAATTCCCACAAGTGATCTCCAACTAAACAGGCCTTACGTGGGAAACTGACTCAAAGATCAGTCTGCACTTACCTGAGAAGACAAAATTTCTGTTGAAATCCTCAAACTCTTTCTCAATATTTCTCAAAGCACCTCCATATAATGATGCTGCTTTTACAAGGGCTTCATCGCTTGCAGTATTTTCACCTCCATATCTATAGCAGTCCTCAGAAAATTTTGTTCCTATGGACAACAGAAAGAATTGATGCAGCTGTTTAACAAACTATTTCATAGATATTGAATTGGGAGACTTGCAGACAAGTGTAACAGCATGCATTGCAAAAAGAAAGAAAGAAATAAACCGATTAAACCCAGTTTGAAATTCACGAGTTTTTCAACCAAGCTAAAACAACCTCTAGAAAATATAGTGGTGATAACCATTGAAAATAGTAGTGATTCCTTCTCAAGATGGAGGGCATATGAATTTATCATTCAAGATAGCTGCAGTAACAAATGACTATTCTAGCTCGAAGCATTATGCTGCACTAAGTTTTGGAGGGTAGATATCCTTTTTCTAACCCTAACCGATGGCTCTACTATGTGAGAAAATGTAAATAAGACAAAATAACAATGTAGCTTTCTTTTCCTGTGAAGAAACTTCAACCTGACAGAATTAACCAAGGATAAATGACATGAGCCACATAAGTACATACCCACTTCAATATGTTTGTTTCCAATAGACACCAAACCTTCAGCTGCTCTAACTATGTCTTTCTGGAAATCCTGTTAGAGTGGATACATCACAGAAATGTAACAACTGCCACCATGAAACTCAGTAAATGGTATACTGCAATCATGAAATCTTCACTTCCTTCGGAAAAAAAAAAACTTACTAGTGCACTGAATATACAAAGACTATGTTTGATGTATATTAAACAATGCAAATGCAACATAAGTTTTTTTTGGCCAGGTGTTCAGATCAATAGATAGGTCATAATTCTCCCCTTCTTACCCTTCCAGAAGCAGTAGAAGTATACAATTTCTCAAGCTGTTGATGTCTCTGTAGTTCAACCTCATCAATTACAACGGAATCTGACCGCTCATAACCAGTAGTACTGAACTGCTTTATAACAGCCTGAAAAATTTAAAATCACAAATGTAAGCAAGGAAAGGATTGACCTCAAAACAGCAGTGGACATTGCAACCACAAATCAGTAGTTTCAAAACAGTAGCTGCCAGGCTATAACTGATACCATTTTAAAGTTCTCAGCATCTCAATTTGTGGCATGATAATTGTCACCTCCATTGTGCAATGCATACAGAACTCGAGTATACACCTCAACCAATATATATAAATACATGATCACCCACTTTGTCCTTACAGTATATTCTGCCACCCAATATATATAGAAGGAATACATACTGTGCCAAAAGTATCAGTTAATACTATGCCACAACTGCCACTAGAAGTGCAATTCAATGCCTCTGCTCCAAACACAAAACCTTATGGCAACTATCTTTTTGCATTGCAACGTCGCTTCACACTAGAGCTATAATGGTTAACGAGCAATTCACATTCCAAATTAGCAAGATACAACAGAACACAAAAAGACCTCCGCGCATCTAAAAAGCCAGCTGGTGGCCCCAAAGCTCCGTCCGACCCCCACGGTCTCGCAGATCCACGCGGTACAAGAAATGCAAATTCTCGTTGGAACCCCGAGATCCAGCTACATGACAACCGCGAGACCCCTAAACCCGAAATCAATCTCTCAACCACATCCTGGCGGCAGCCTCGCGTAACATTGAGCAACCAAACACCGCGAAATCACGCCCCCATTTTCTACGCGCAACGGCGGGAGTACAGAACGGAGAGGCGGAATGAAGAATCGGGCGTTCGGGGCGGGATCCTGAACCTGCTGCTGCTTGGCGACCTGCTCCTTGAACTTGCTCGCCTGCTTCCTCAGCGCCTCCATCCCTTCCCAGCTCCTCTCTCCCTCTCACTCTCGCCCGGACACGCACGCGCACAAGCCGGAAGCCGCCGTCGCTACCCAGACGGACGGGGGCACCGGCACCAACACACGCTGCCGTTCTTCCAAACAATGACGGAACGTCGCCCGTCGTTCGTCGCTTCTCTAGTAATAGTAAAAAAAGAAGACACACTACTCCCGGCCCATGAAAGCCCAGCCCGTGCTAACGAGCAGGAGGAGAAAGCCCATTTTACTCCTGACGAGTGGCCCCATAGGTCCGCGCCGCGCCGCGCCGCAGCAAAGCCAGGGCAAGCAGCAACGGCCACGGCCAGGGCGATTTTTTTCAACTCATTTTCGAAAATTTCCCCTTTCTTGCAGGCTGCCAACCATCCCTCTCCAGTGCCGTCGTCCCCGGCTCCCTGTCAGACACACTCGAGAGCGAGCTGCTCGTCGCCGTCTTGCGGCCTGCGATCACCGCAGGGTTCGTCCCAGAGGCTCTCCGTATCCGGGCATGGTGGTGCTGGAGCGCACGCCGGCCGCGGCGGCGGGGCCCGCCTCTAGCCCGCACCGGAAGTCGCCTAGGTTTTCGCGGCAGGTGGCCTCGCCGCTCCCGGACCCCATCCTCCCGTACCTCAGGTACTCCCGAATCGACCTCGGAATATGCCTCCGTTACTTGGATTCGCTTAGCGTGTGCGAATCCGTGTGGGGGCTCGCTTGGTGCACGGGTGCCTCCGTGCGTGTGCTTGTGTATCTCAGGGTTCCGCCGTTTGGTTGAATGTGGCATGTGCAATTTGGGCGTTTAGTTTAGCTCCTGGGATTGCTGTTACCCTTGTGGGATTGAACTGGGATGCTAGTATATGTCGATTCCGAATTCAAATGCTTGTGAGGCTGCAATGTGTGGGACCTTGATTTCGGTCTCAATCAGGCTGCATATATAAAGATCTTATTTTCCTCTCTCTCTCTCTCTCTCTTTTTATATAAAAAAATCCATCTTAGTACTGGTGTGAGCTTAGACATGTGCTCGGGTTGCTAATATTGGTTTCTGGTTTTGTATTCAGGTCTATCAGCAGGGCCATCGGTGAGCTCGGGACAGGCCCTCAGTATGACACGGCAGCCATGGACCAGCTCAAGCAATACTTGACCGAATGCGTTGAAAAATATGGGGATGACTACCAATACTCCACTGATCCACGGCTCCTCAAGATCTGGATCCTCTATGTAACCTGATTGATTTTATACATCATTTCTGATCTCATTCCTTCTGGGTTGTTGTTTATTATTTTGCTTATCTTTATTGAGGTCTTTTGTGATTTTTGCTTTTTAGGCAGATGCCACTCAGGACTTCCCTAATGTTTACAACCTGTTGGAGGAGAAGAGACTGTTTCTGGAGCATGCGCTACTGTATGACTCATATGCACATTATCTAATTGCTCACGGGGAACTGGTTGAGGCTGATAAGGTGTATGGAATCGGTATTTCCAGGTTGAAATTCACCTCTTTTTAAGCCAATAAAACCTGATATTCACAGGTCCATGTGATGTTAAATTATAGTCTGTGGCTTAACTAGGAAAGCGGAGCCCCTTGATCATTTGAAGAAGATGCACTTGACGTTTCTGAAGCATTTGGAAAGTATTGTGGAAGAAGCCGATGCGGAAGCACAGGTAGCGTAACCACATGCTGCAATTTAGTCGTTTCCAGCCTTCATGTTGACTGTTGAGCACCACACTTTTGTATTTATCAAACCTCTCAGTATTTGTTTGTATCCATGAGTATGCTCACCACAGAAATAGCTCACGGGTATGTTGAGCATTACACTTCTGTGTTTGTCAAATAGGTCAGGACTTCGTAATTAATTGCAACCTTCAAATGAGGTTCTCATGGCTGACCTGTGCCATTTGATCTATGGTCATCAGGCTGCTTGCTATGTATTGCCACTAGAGTTCTCAGTGCTCTCCAGCGAACATATTTTGAACTGCTATTCAACCTCAAGAGTTTACATTTTATATTTTAAATCATGTCCATACTTTACTTCCCAAGACTATTGATGCATTTTTTTGTGACCAGTAAATGGATTAGCTTACTACTACTATCTAAACCTTGCATTTATTTCTATGCAGAGTTCATGCGAACTTTGTATTGCATGGAAGAAATAATTAATCTGTTAACTACTTTTTTCCAACACACAGGAGGCTGCACATCTTTGTACTTATCATTTAATGTGAAACAGTAGAAATATTCTGTTCTTGTTGAGGGTAGCTTAGAGCTTTATACTTCTAATATTAAGTCTACAGAGAAGCTGAAGCCGATCGGGTTGTTTTGTAGGCTTCATAAATGTGGTGGTTAATTTTTAGTTAATTTGATCTACATTAAGATTCTTTGTTAATCGCATTACACCATTTAGGTAATGAATTCTAGGGCCATTCACAAATGCATCAGATCATATATGTGAGCCAAGAGCCAACCACATTTATTTTTGGATTCCTTTATATCAACCTAAGGTTTTTTTTTTCTATTTCTTGTGTGGTGAAATGCTTGTTTTGCACAGTGGCTTGATACACATTCCTGTGTTTTTGATTAGTTTCCTTTCATTGATCTGTTTTTGTATTGTTTGTCGCTTGAGATTTAAATATGGGTGTTGAGCCTAATGTGTGCATTGATGTCTGCTTCATACTTGTTACATTATTTTAACTTATGCAATAGAAAAAATGTGTTTTCACTTGGATCCACGTTAATTAGTTGGAAGTTTGTTGTTTCAAATCCCATGGTCTGCAGTAAACTAAGATTATGTGAAAAACAATACACCTCTTGTTGCTTAGACTGGTTATCTCGTTTTGAGGTAGAAATATTTATGATTCTGGGTTTTCATAATTGGGATTGCATTCAGGCTTCACTTTCCTTTGATTCATGCTGTTTACCTTCTGCTACTGCCGTTGCTTGTCCGGGAGTGTCACCCGTCCCCTGAGGGTGTACTCCCGGCGCACGGTGTCGCCCCTGTATGCCGACACCCACCACGGCTGCGTCGGATCAATCATCATGACACTGTCGCCCGACTCACGCAGGGCAAGCTTCTGGATAAGGTAACAAAGCCTGTAGTGAAGCTGATTCCCCAAACTGTCGTCCAAAAGAGACGGTCTTAGGTGCCTCCCTAGGATCACTGCCCCACCGAAGCAGACATGTGGCTGGCGCTGGTCCATGCTCTCCAGGGCCAGTGATTTCTGATGCGCAGAAGAGAGTGATTCATAGCTTGGGCCTCTCTGCTGTGGACGAGAAGATAACCAGTCAGCTCAAGACAATTACAGCAAGTTGTTTGATCCCTTTCTGATGCACACCTCACTGCCTTGGCTGCCATCTTTGGGTGGAAATGTTGGTGAGGGTGAAGAGGTTCGCTATACGTAAATCTTGGTGGTTTTCTGATTGGGCCTGTTTGGTGGCCGTTCAAAATATATTTCCTCATGAATCCTTCTCCACTTCTAGTTTGGCGCGCCTGTGGTCTTAGTAATAAAAGCGGTTTAATTCAGTTTGGAATGTTATCCTCTCCGCTTAGGCTGATGTGGTTTGCCTCCAGGAAACCAAAGTAACCAAGGTTGCATCTATAAGTTAGGATATTTTACCTTTTTCCCTGTTTTTGGCTCTGATTATGATAAGTTTGTGGCCCTGCTGGCAAGTTGCATGGAGGGATCCTGATTGCTTGGAAGAGCTCTGTGTTGCACAGCATGGCTGCCATGGAGCATGCCTAGAGTGAGCCATGCTCGGTTGGGAAGCCATCCAATCAGGCCCTAAGAATTGTTCAAAAAGAGATGCACAAAGGACTTAATTCCCTGATCATCCCTGTTGCTTGGGAGCTCTGGAAGCACATGAACACTTGTGTTTTTGATGGAGCTCGCCCAGATGTTCAGACCCCTTTATACTTTGTGGCTGAGGGGCGGCAGTCTGTGGTGTATGGCTGATGCTACGGCCCTCGTGGAGCTTTTTCATAAGGTCGCGCTCTCCCCCCACGTTTTCCTAAGCGGTAAACGCTAGACGGGCGGTGACCCTTCATTTAGCGTTTAGCCTGTTTAGGCGCCGTGTAGGCGGCGTCTAAACGGATTAAGCGATTTTTGTACTGTAGCAAGATTTCAGTAGTTTTATGCATTTATAAATGTCAATTTTACATGTAACAAAGAATATTTTACACATACCTTGCACAATTTGAGTTTCTGAATTTGCATTACTCCATGTCCACTCCCTTGACTCCATAGAAACTATGTACATGTAGGAGAAAATAAATATTGTTAGACAAAGGAGTCAAAGGTACAAGTATTTAGCTATTTGCAAACTAAAGTAACATGCAGCCAATAGGCAAATAGTTCACACAAATAGACAAATAGTTCACAAATGGTTCACAAACAGCTCAATAAATGGTTCACAAACAGCCAACACACAACATAGTTCTCACAGCTCACAAGGCACAAATAGGATAGCATTACACAAATAGTTCACACATAATTGAAAATAAAACAAGGCCATTGTCTCATCATATCAAATGACTTGGAGCAGCTCAATCGTCACTAGTATCAGCCCCCTCCTCTGCCTCATAGCCTGCTGTGACCACATCTTGGTCGGATTCAAACTCAATTTCTTCCTCGTCCATAGGATCATCCTCAGGTTCAGATTGTATGTCATCTTCAATCTCTCTTGGCTGATTTAGTCTTGCACTTCTCAAGTAGAGTGACCTCCTCAGCACCACAAGTTTCTGCAATTAGCTGCCATGTCAGCCCTGTAACAGGATCAACATCAGTGATTTCCTCCTCTTCTCCACCTTCCACAATCCATCCTTGTGCACATGTTGCATCAGTAGCTAGTAGGGGATCCACCATTTTGTTCTTCTTAGCCTTATCTTTCTTCTGTGCATGGAGAGCATTGAATCGAACAAAGACAAGTTGCTCAAGCCTCTCACTAGTGAGCTTGTTCCTTCTTTTTAGTATGAATCTACAGAAATAAAAAATCAGATTGTGAAAGGAGTGTCTACAGCATAGAATTTGAGAATTTAAAGCTCTTCTTTAGGATGCTTACCCCCTCATGGCAGCTCCAATTTCTCTCACAATCTGATGCACTAGAAGTCAAGGATAGAATTCTGATTGCCATCTTTTGTAGTGCTGGTACTTGTGTTCCATAGTTTCCCCACCATTTGGCTGCAAAAAATGTTAGAAAGAAACAAAAAAAAATTATTGCAACTTACAGCCAGCAGCTAGAAACTTGCATAACTGATATAAATTGTAAAAAATTTTTCCCCAACTGCTAAACCCTAGCCGCCGCTACTTCTATTGCCCTTGGCGAAATCGCTTCCCTTCCCCTTTTTGCTTTCCCACGCGAGAGCCATCAGAACGCGACCCTAAAACGCCCGTTCAGGCCGCCCAGTTCCGTTTCCCACCGTCCGTGTCGGCCGTTTTCAGCGTTTAACGCCGTTTTTGACCGTCTAAGCGGGAGCCCGTTTAACTGCCCAATCAGGGCCTAAACTACACGGTAGGGTCTCGTCTACCGTTTAGACGCGTTTAGACGGCCGTTTAAAACCGTTTAGGAAAACGCGGCTCTCCCCTGACCTTTAGGGTCTAGTCAGGTTCTGAAGGTCGCAGTTGTCTCTGTAGTTCAGAGGCTAGTAAGACAGGTTGTGTGTGTTGGGTTTTTTTTTTTGTAGAGGAGACCTCTTGACACCTCCTGTGTTTTTCCGTGCATTTTATGCGGTCCCTCTTTCTTAATGAAATGACACACAGTTCTGCGTTGTTCAAGAGGGGGAAAATGCTGTTCATATGTATTGTAAATCTACCAGTGTTTACGGAGAAGTTTTGGTATATGCTAGGGCTGAGAATTTGTATAGCTTTAGAAAACCAAGCAATGTTACAGAGAATTTGTATAGCTTTGAAAACCAAGCACTGTTATGGAGTGTAAACAAAGAAAAATGGGACATGCGTTCTTTACCTTTTTAGACTTAGCAGTAAAAAATTATAGCACCCATAAGCCTGTGAAGTATTTATTAAAATATTTTTTTTCCATTTTTTAATTTCAAACATTTTCTGTTAAAAGTTTTCATCATTGCCCATTGTTTCAGTTAGTATTATTTTCATTTTCATGCATATGGTTGCCTAATACCTGTCATCCAAGTGGATTAATATACATCCTTTGCACTATTTTGTTTGTTCTTGCCTTCAGCCGAAACCATCAAAAAACAGAAGAATGAACCTTCTGTGGTAGATCCATGGTCTCCTTCTACAAGGAACACGTTACTGGAGACAATTAATGACAACTTGAGGGCGTTTCCTGTAAGTTCACTAGTAGCATGTATGTTCTCTGATGTGCCGCATGAGACTCATCATGGTTGCACAAATCCTTAACAGGGCTATCATAAGAGTAACAAGGTGTACCATGGAAAGGTGCCCTTGACTTCTTAAGCTGAATGTTTTAAGGAACAAGGTCATTGAGTTAGGTATAACTGTAATTATTTTGTTTCTCAGTCTTGCACAATGTTGCCATACATTCTGAATCATGCTCCTAATTTGACTATTTGAATGATTAATGCTCCCAAGTTACAATGAATACATTGATTAGTTTGTTTCAACAAAGTTTATTTGTGTTGTTATTACAAAAATGCATCTACAACTCCTTTTTGTGTCAAGGTGGTAGAAAGTATCAAATCAAAGGTTCTACCGGCACTGGTGCTTTTGCTAAAGTATACAAAGCCACTGTTGATGGTGATGCAGAAGAAATGGTAAAGCTTTTTGAAGGTGAACCATATTTCCGCTGTTTCCATCAACTCACCTTAGTTTGGTCCAGTTTTAAACACTGTTCGATTTGTATGCAGATTCAGAATCCCTCGTTTGCTTTGGAATTTTACATGTATCGCCAACTTGATATAACGTATATCTGAAATTGAGGTACATAATTTATGTTAAGAGCAGCCTCAACATTCTTTCATAAATCATATTGATATTTATATACATTGTTTTGCTTCCAGAGACCAAGCTTTGGCTATGCGCATGAAATGCATATTTTCTCTGATGTCAGTGTGTTGGTTTGTGATTACCTGCCATACGGAAATCTACTGGTAATAATTACATTATATGCATAAAAATGCAGACTGTTTGTTGGTTATCTATTTTAATGAATATGTAACTACAACCAATCGATGTTGCTAAGATGTGATGAGATATAAATCAATCCTTCTGCAGGATGTCATAAACACATACTTAGTAGTTGGTCGGTGCATGGATGAAGTTCTATGCATGTATTATACCATAGAGATGCTGAACATGCTGGAAACACTGCATAGTGTTGGCATAATACATGGTGATTTCAAGCCTGACAACATCCTTGTTTGCTACCCGAGGTACTGTATTACCATTACTGTTACCACTTCATGCATCTTTTCGGCAGTGTTTGTTTACTCAGTAATAACCATGCAATCTTTTCTCTGTTAATTAGTGTTCAGACCGCAAATCTCAGATATAGAACCTGTAATGTAATATTTATAATGTTATTCCATTGATAGAAACTCTTGAAAAAGTAAACACAACAGTATTATAGCCTGTTCTTTGACTTTCCTACTCATGCTCTCGCTCAACATGTTACATTTGTCAAATCGTTTTATTTTGATATATCTAGTTGCTCACTAATCAGTGTCATCCTTCTCTTGGTATGTAAAGGGTTGCGATCACAGAGGAAACTTTCCGTAGTGAAACAAGAGATGAGAAGAATCAGGTCAGCATATCCATCCTAACACATCAGAGGTATTGCAGCCCCCCTTTTATGAGGCTTATGGAATCTGCATTTCAGGTGCTCTGCCTAGTTGACTGGGGCCGTGGCATTGATCTAAATCTTTTTCCCTCACCCACGGAGTTCTGCGCGGACAGTGGAACTTCAGGATTCAGATGCACGGAGATGCAAGAACATAGAAACTGGACTTTTCAGGTCAGGAGCCTTGCTTTCATCAGTTACTCTATCTAGGAGTCCTAAATGCCGCTATCTGATACAGTGCCTTGGTCTCTTCTGCCTATAGGCCGACACATACGGACTCTGCGCCGTTGTACACATGATGCTACATGGGGCAGGGATGAACGTCGTGAAGGTCCCTAAGATTGGTGGAGGCTATGAATACCGACCTAGACAATCGTTTAAAAGGTGCACTGCGATCTCTTCCTCTTTGACTCCTGCAGCCGTGTGTGCCTGGGGTTAGTGCGAAGCAACTGGTCCGTCGTCCTAATGTGGTTGGATCGCAGGTACTGGAACGTTGAGCTGTGGCAGAAGCTCTTCTCGACGCTGCTGAACCCGCCCTCGAACGTCAGCGACGTGGCCACACTACGGAGCCTGCGGGCGGCTTTCCGGGAGCACATGTGCAGCAACCGGCAGCTCGTCAGCAAGCTGAACCAGATGCTGGCGAAGCAGAAGGCGTCCCTGTGCTCGTCGTGAGCTGCGTCGGCTGATCATTCATCATCCCATTTCGCCATGAGCTGTGACAAAGCCGAAACGTGCAGCTCCCTGTTCGTTTCCGAGCACCGCTGGTGCCTGTGATCTCCACCATGTTGTAACTTCCACCATGTTGTAACTATGTTGTAACTAAGGCTAGGCTAGGCTAGTAGGAACTGAAAGGACCTGTCACATCGCATCGGTAAGTTTATTGATGATTGGTGAGACCGAAACAACAGCGTCCAAAGTCAAATGAGCTCGCTAATCAGCTGACGCCGACCTTGGCCCGTTGGCCGGCGCCGGTCGCGAATCGCCGTTTTTGGTTCTCGTGCCCTCGCTTCTCTTGTAGAAGTAGTAAGAGATCACACGACCCGGCCGTCCGCTCCGCCCCTGGGAGGGAGGCTGGGAATGACGTAGCGTGGCCAATCTCCCGGGCCGTTCAGTGCGTGGTTGGCTGGCCTGTTGGTCGTGCGTGGCTGGAGTCGTGGGCTCGTTGGACTAAGCCGAATGAGGGCAACCGGCCATCTTGGTGGGGTGACTAAAGAGAGGCCAGGAAGCAAGGGTTTGAATTACGTGCAGACTTCTGCTGCCTGTAGTAGTTTTTTCTTTCTATAGGATGATGACGCTTTTCTCTACTTGGTTAGCTAGTCGAACCTGGAAACTTCGTGGGACAGCAGCATCTCTCTGTCAGTTGTGTGGCAGGACTTCCTGGGAACGTATAGATGATGACTCTCCAATTCGTCTCGCTTCTTTTTCTTCCCTTCGCGCATAATGTGCAGTCGTGATCATAGTACTAGCAAAATCACCGGGACTTGGGAATTGAAAACGGTCTAGTCAGATCGTGGAAATTCTGCAAAGGACCGAGCTAAACATGCACAAGACTAGGGCGCCCCACATGCGCCCCACGCCTAGGAGCAAGGAGCCAAGGACGGAGGACGGGCTGTATGTGATAGGGCACCGGCCTATGCAAGCCACGCCAAAAGTGTGGTGTGGGTGAGCCCAACACTGTTTGCCTCTTGTTTGTAAACTTTGGCTGCGCGCGCGGCCAACTACTCACTCGCCCACGCTAGGTATATTTTTTCTCGCAAAATCATTGGCGAAAAATAAGACATTCTCTTTTCTTTTTTTGCCTAATTGGTGGTGGTGCTATGGCAGTTCAAATTAACGTGTCACTAGATTCACGCAAGCTTGTCTATAGTAGCAGGGTCCGGGCTGATGATCTAGCTAGTCCGAGCCCGGCCCCTACCGAATATGGAATCGTGGGATAGATCCAGAACAAGGGAATAAACTCCGTCCCTTAGTTTTTTTGTGCTCTGTATTTTGTAACTGCTCAGTTCCGTTGTTAAGCAAACAAATAGAAATTCCATCTCGACCATGTCTCCCACTTAATTTTGTATGCGATCATTTGATGAGTCTCAAATTTAGGGGCTATATGGATTGAGCTAACTAGTATTGTCAATAACTAATATCCATCCTAGACTCCAATTCTGGATCTCTAGGACTGAATGTGCTGCTTGGATGCACCATGCATCCAAGCAAACACACCTGTAGTGTAATACACAGAACATTTTTACTGGCGGTTCTAAACCCATTTTTACTAGTGTTTGTATCAACCGCCAGTACTAAACGCTAGTAAAAATCTCGAGCTTCACTGTCGTTTCCTAAAGAACCGCCACTACAAAAAAGATTTATACAGGCTGTTTTTTTTTTAAGAAAATCGCCACTACAAATGATTTCCAAATATTACAAATTGGGCTAAAACATAGCAAAAAAAAAAAATTAATCCGAGGAAACCCACACCAGCCAATCGCTCGCTCCATTGAATTCACAAGTCATAGCTTTTTGAACCTAATTACCTTCCCCCCTCACGCAGTTAGGTCCTCAGCCGAGAGTAAATTGTAGTTAGGATAATATGAGGACCAAGGAAATCCATTATTTACGCCTTTTTTATTTGAATTTGTTTGGGGCCTCTAACCACTACACCCCATGTTCACTTGTGTCTATAATGGATTTCTATCCTCGATGGAGAGTATTGCTTGTTTGAGGCCATGAACAATTCAAATAAAAAGGTGTTCAACTATAAAGTTTTATAACTTTTTGAAATCTACAATTTTCATTTAGAGAGTTTTTCTATCGAGGTCGTTTATAAAATTTGGATTTCAAATATGAGGCATTCAAATGTAGGTTTTAGAAACCGATCGATGTCAAGACTCACAAATTTTAATGCCACACATCATCTGTACTAGTTGTTTTCGGTGGTCCTAGTTGATCATGAACACCACACACATCGTAAAAAACACATGACGTTTTCAATCCTAGTAGAAAAGTTGGCTAGCACCTCACCTGTGACGATGGTAAGGCCTTCTTTGGTAGCTAGGATTCTTTTCAACTTCGGTCCCTACTATGGTACTACAACGCGTACAATACAATAATGTAGCATCTTGTTGTGTGCTATGTGTGTAATGGCTTCAATTTTGTTCTAAATGAATTAAGGACAAGATAATCCAGTGAAACCACGCTTTGGGGATCACTAGCTCTGCTATGTTACATGAACAATAAGCCATATTAGGTGGCCTGTCGTAGAGATGAACTATACCAAACAATGAAAACCCCTTAGTGTCCCTAACAATCATAGAGTGGTAAAACGTGGAATAGTGTAATGGACCGCCACTGCATGCATGCTAGCCTGGTCTCTGATTGCATTGCCGAGATGACTGGTGGGGCTGTGTTGAAAACAGTCCACATTTTCCCTCGACAACAGGATAGCGGAGAGTACGTCAGCAAGTTCCATGCATTCCATAATCCTATCGCGGAGACAAGATTACCGACTTACCGTTGGAGTTGACCTTGCGTTGAAAATGAAACCAGTCCAAAGTCTCTGCTATAGAGTGACAGTGGTGCAGACAGAGAAACACGTACTGTAGTACATGATACGACCTCCCTGATCAGTGATGATCAGATTGCCAACCAACCGAGTTGACCTGTATGCCTTGAGTACAATCCAAACGACCAACTGTTCACTGTAGCGACGCCGCGACACAGGCGCACAGTCACACAAAGATCGAGCTAGCGACAGAACCGTAATAACCCGGCGAATGGCGATGGTGCCAGGAAGAGACAACCTAGTCGGCCTTGGATTCTAGTAGCAAAATCTAGTCTAGCTACATGATCTATCTGGCTATAGGACAAGTAGGAATTGGCGCGCGGTAACCGCGCGTGGTAAAACCGGCCGGCGTCGTACGGCCGGCAGCGGCCGGCCAACGGGACCAGCAGGCGGCGGCCGCGACCACCCAGCAGCTAGCGGGCGGCCGGGGCGCCTGGGTCAACTCAAAGGAACAGCTCTTCTTCTTCGCCGCTGAGCAGCAGCAGTTGCCAGCCTGCCGATGCGGCGAAGGTGCCTGCACTGCATGGTGCATGCTGCAATGCAAGCCTGTCCGGCCTGTCCGCCGGCCCTGCTTCTGATCAATGGACGGGACCTAGCACTGAGTCTGAGACCGGCGCCGGCCGTACCAGTCGGCCAGGCCTGCTGCCTGCCTGGGCCTGGAGCTGATTCCCTCGTCGACCGACCGACCGATCGCCTCGAACGAGGCCCCTCCCTGCTGCCAGAACGGTTGGGTCGGTGGCTCGCCGTCACGTGGCCGGACCCGGACCCCGGCCGGCGGATATGATCGTGCGTCGCGTGGCGTAGGTATGTGCCGCCGTGGCGCCGCCCGTATGGCTGCCTCGGCGCGCTGGCCCTGGCTATAGCTCTGACGATGCTAGCTAGCTGCTGCTACCTGCGATCCTACCTACCTGCATGCATGTCCTGACCACGCATAGGCATAGAGCGCCCGCATCTGTCGTTGACATCGCGGGCTGTCGACGGGCCATCGTCCGTCTGCGGCGTTCAGTATATTGGACTGTCGTATGCGCGCGATGAAATTGCTTGCATTTGCATGTGCTGGGCTGGGCTTGGTGTCGGAGAACTGGGACGTACCGTTACGGCTGTTTAGTTGGTGTGCCGGTGAGGCGGTGACCACCAGACTGATTATCCGATGAATGTATCATGTGCTGAGTATGTACTGTCTAGCATAGTTGCATTGGTTGTCTGTGCACGCTCAATATAGTGTCATAGCTCTTGCTATTAATTACTCCCTCTACGTTTTGAACTACAAGCCAAACTTTTGAAATTTTAATTACGAATGACCTCTACAACATTTACTTTACATATATATATAAATTCATTTTTGAAAAGTGCTTTCATAAAATCATATGTTGGTTAGATGTTTGCGAGAATTTGGCTAATCAAATAATCAAAAAAAAATCAAATGATAGCCACAAACTAGCTTGAGTTAAACTAATTCAACTAGTAGTAATAAACCTTGGGAGTATGCCACTCGGGTATCCCTTTATCTACCACAAGCACCTTACAAAAAGATCTTAATTGAAGCAACAAAGGTGACAAGGTAGTAGTGTGAGCTCACCTAAACAATTCTAGTTAACAAGGTCGCATAAACCTATGCATCTAGTCAACTAAGCACACCAGGAGCTCCTACACATACTCATGAGTAATGAAGCGCACAAAGCCTAAGCAACATCCATACACCGCCGGCTGGCCAGCACTACTCAATTAGAAAAACCGCACGCAAGCTAGTTAGTTACACAAGCTAGCAGGCAACTTTGCTACACAAGTTAGAAGAGCAACTAGTTAACTACACATTTAGCAAAAGTGGTAGCTAGGAGGTGAAATTTTGTCTTCTTGAACATTTGATTTGGACCATAAAAGATTTGTCAAAATCGACTTTGAGACCTGTAGATTCACCAAAAAGATTGAGCAAGTCTTTACAAAAAGTCAGTTGCTCAACTTCTCCCTTCAGAAAGATATGAAAGTGTCATGTGCATACCGATCGAAGAATGGGGTGGTAGTCCTGACCGTTAGGTAGTGGTAGAGCTGAGGCATGCAGGCTCAGGTCACCAACAGAACAAGCTGCATTTAGCAAAGTTTGTAAAAAATCACAGCAGCCGACACAGACAAAAGTGGCATCTCGGTTGAATACGTTCGCTATAAGAACAGTCGAGGTTAATGAGAGCACGCAGATGCGGAATTGCGGATGAAAATTGTTGACTTTGTTGTGTCTGGCATCTCGGTTGGTGGCCCGTTTTAAAGCGTCTTTGTGAGGAGAGGTTGCTTGGGGAGGGAAGAACTTCGGGAGGAAGAAGGAGATAGCTAGGAACGGTGTAAGATTAATGAATTCAAATGTTTACAATCTTTTTCATCCTGCTCTCTCATTCTTCCCTTCGCTACTTATACTCTCTTTCTCACGCCATCCGGGTTGGGCCGATGACACTTGAGTTGGGCCGCCGCGCCGGACGGGCCTTGGAACAAAGCAGCCGGTTTGGGCGAGCCCGAGTCGAGCCCGGCCGCCGCCGCACCTCTTGCTCCACCGTTGGGTTTGCCGACATCCCCCCGGGTCTTGAACCGGCGTGTCCCCACGCTGGGTGCACGGAATTGTTGGCGCGCGCCACCACCGCTCCTGTGGCCAGGTCCGGAGTGGAGTTAGACCAGAGGATGAGTCCCTCGCTCAACGGAGCGTCGCCGGGCGTCCATCGGCGCTAAAAGACTTTAAGAGGAACCTGAAGGCGGAGACAGAGCGGAGGGTAACCGTGCGGAGACTTGATCGACCCCGCGATAGTCGGAGCTGGAAACATGGAATACTTTGGATGTACCGCAGATCCCTCCGGAAGTGCCCGACCAGGCATGAGAGCCAACCTTGGACGTAACCCGATATGGACCAAAGAACCGAAACCTGACTTGTTGTTGGATCGACGGGCCACCGAGGACCGGGCGAGGGTCTGTAATTTGAGGTAGACCAACGAGCCCACCGGAAACGAGCTCCGATCGGCCTTTATCGCCTTGGCGCTTCATACGTGTCTTAGCACGGAGAAGATGTTGCTTGACAACGTCCCCGCATCACCGCTTGGTCCGTCATCCAAGTCCGCAGTCGTCGGGGCGAGGAGCAAGGCAATCCACATCGATGCCCAAGTGACGAGGAGGATACCCATAGAGCACCTCAAATGGTGTACGACCCAGGACGAGTGCTCAAGTGTTGTACCAATACTCGGCCAAAGTCAACCATGTACTCCACTTAGCAGGGGGGCATGAGTGAAACAAATAGCAGAACGTCTCAAACACCGGTTGACGCTCCCGCTTGGCCGCCGTACGCGGGTGGTAAGCGAGCTTAGAAGCGAGACGCACCGACCATTTTGAACAAGAATTGCCAAAAGTTCTTTGGTGAAGATCTTATCACGATCGAGACGATCACAAAGAGGGCATACCACATGGAGACGGTAAATGTGGTCCAAGAATGCCTTAGCGACACAGGCAGAGCAGAAAAGGATGGCGTAGCGGCACGAAGTGAGCGTATTTTGGAGAAGGTATCCACAACCACTAGGATAGAATCACCGATCCGGATAATCGGTAAGCCTTCCACGAAATCCATCGTGATGGTTTGCCAAGCGCCGCTGGGCACCGGGAGCGGTTGCAAGAGGCCTCGGTAGCGGCTGCGGTCTGGTTTGGCCTGCAAACATACGGAACAGCCCTGGACGAAAGACCAAACCGACTTCTTCATACCGCCAAGAAACAAGCGGCCCGGATACGTTGGTATGTCACGGAGCGCGAATGGCCGCCGGTGGGTTCTCGAATGGAAGGCCTGCAAGACGCGGCTGTTGCAACACGCAATTAGCTCCCAACCCACACACGACCTTTGTGGCGGATGACGCCTTGATGCGTAGAAAATGGCTGAATCGCCACCGCCACCGCCAAGCGAGTAAGCAATTCCCGCGGACTCGGGATCCGATTTATAAAAGGCCACCACATCGCCCAAAATTAATCGGTGCTTGATGGATGACATTGCCGCAAGAATGATCGGGATGGGCACGACGGGACAGAGCATCACCGCGGCGTTTCTCGAACCTTTGCGATAGACTATCTTGTACTGTAAGCCCAATAGACGAGTGAACACTTTTCGCTGCCATGCGGTATGCAACCGCGCCGTTCAGTGAGTCAAGCTCGGTGATCGGTGTGAATGAAGAACTCTGCCTGCAGTAGGTAGTGAAGCCACTGGTCCACCGCCATGAGGATGGCCGATACTCCTTCGCATAACCGTCCGTCCTTGATTTTTTAATTTGAGAGGACGACTGATAAAGGCGAGAGGGTGTCCCCGGCGGGTGCAAAGACGCCAATCCGAGCCGTAAGCGTCGGTTTCGATATGGAAGGGCAGGTTGAAGTTGGGCAATGCCAATACCGGGCTTCGGATAATGCTTGCTTCAATAAGTTGAATGCAACGTCATGTGACCGAGTCCGCACAAACACTCGATCTTTCTTCAACATTTCGGTCGGGGGCTTTGCAATGACGCCGAAATTCTTCACAAACTTACGGTAATACCCCCGCTAAACCCAAAAATCCCCTGAGATCTCTGACTGAGGAAGGCGTTGGCCACTCAACGACTGCCTGAACTTTGTTGGGATCAGTAGATAGACCTGCTGCACTGATAACATGGCCCAAATAAGAAATTGTCTGAAGACCAAATCGACACTTAGAGAGCTTAAGCTTCCATTGATCAGCCCTCAACCACTCAAATACTTGGGATAAATGCTGCACATGTGTTTCCAAAGATGGACTGTAGACAAGTATGTCGTCGAAAAACACAATGACAAACTGCCGAAGCCCTGATGCCAAAGTAATGTTCATGGCTCCCTGAAAGGTGCCAGGGGCTCCTGTAAGGCCAAACGCCATCACTCTGAACTCGTACTGGCCAACATGAGTCTGAAAAGCCGTTTTGTGTTCCTCTCCAGAGCGTAGCAGAATCTGATGAAATCCTGCACGAAGATCCAAAGTGGAGAACCAGCGAGCACCTGCCAACTCATCCATAAGCTGATCGAAAAACAGCACCGGTACTTGGACTTCTTGGTAATGGCATTGAGATGCCGGAAATCAACACGTAACCGGTAGGTGTCGTCTTTCTTCTTTACCAAAAGAACCGGTGATGAAAAGGAGCTGGTGCCGGGTCGAATCAAGCCTTGGGAGAGCATGTCCTCAACTTGAGTCTCGATTTCATCTTTCGCCGAGGCGGATATCCGTAGGGCCGAACAAAAAAGCCGGCCGCGGCGCCGCCGATGAGAGGAATTTCATGGTCAAATGCCCGAAGGAGGCAAACCAGCAGGAGGTTGGAACAACCCGATAAGAATCGATGAGACTCGAATAGCCTCGGGCACCACAGACTGCACGGTAGAAGCCTCGGCTACAGAATAAACTTGCAGCAATACTTGCGAAGGAAGGTCAGAGACAACACCCCTGCAACCTGATGTACTGACCATGGTATGGAATAATCAGCTGCTTCTGAACCCAGTCAACCATCATCGGGTTATGGCGCTCAAGCCGCCCATGCCAATCACGCATCAAACCGACCCGGAGGAAGAACTCTCATGTCAGAGCTGAAGGAAAACCCACCAACCGACCATGGAACTTGCCGCAGACGTAGTCACTTTGGATTAATTTGCCACCGGCTACCCGAATCGAAACAGAGCATGTATAGCAGGAATATCATGCGGGCGGGAGGCTACCAGAGTAATCGACAAAGGAAGAGGAACCGCCACTATCAACGAGCATAGACACAACAATCCCTTGAATATGACCCCCGCAAACGGATGGTACGAACAATTTGGGGCACCGTGAGACGCACACTTAGAGATAGCCAACATCACCTATTCCCGGTGGAGTCTCGAATCGAGCCGGCCAATGAGTCGTCCGATGAAAAGGTCTCCCGACATTGCATCAACAAAGATGTAAAATTTCTAGGGCACACCGATGCTCACGTGTCCACTTGGCGTTGCATTTGAAGCATAATCCGAGTGCTTTCTCGCGGTAAGACTTCAGAGCCCGGAGAGCAAAGATCCGGCGATCGAGCTTGAGGAAGAAGTTGTCAAAGTCGACGCCGAGGTTGCGCACACGCGCGCCGCTCGGGCGCGACCGGCGCGGTGGCCGGTGCCGCTGGCGGCGGTGGTGCCGGGCAAGGCCGAGGAGCCCGCGCCACGAGGCGCCCTGGATGACGAAGCATGCCAATCACCAGATCGAGTTCCACGCGCCGTGGGCACCAACACCCGCCTCTTCCCGTAACGAGCAATGGAACAAGCAAAGATCGAGGTCTTGCGGAACCATAACCAACACAATTGTTTCGAATATCCGCCGAAGGCCATCAATGAACCACATAGTATAGAACATGGGATCTCGGGATTGGGTGTAGGCATTGAGGTGGTCAACTAATTCACGTAACGGGAAATGTATTCAGCCACGGTGGAAGTTTGGCGAACATGAAAGAGCCGCCGCGACGTAATTCCTTCGATTGCGATCAAAGCGATCGCGGCAAAATTTTTTGCGAAGGTGTTCGGTTTAGGGACGAAATTTGAGGGGGCGATGGATCTGAAACCACAATGCAGCGGGCCGTCCATATGCATTTCAGCCGATGCACAACCACAAGTGGTCGAACGCGGTACATGGTAAAGTACTTGGCCGCGGGATCGCCACAGCGAGGATTGTCCCCAGAGAATCTAGGAAAATCTAGCTTAGGAAGACGGCCCACAACACTATGAGGAGCGGGAGCGTATGTGTGATGGTAGGGCTCGGGTTGTGGAGGTGGAAACCGGGGAGTGGAGATGAGCCGGTGTGTAGACGGTGGAGGCCGTGGATGGTTTGGCGAGGTGTGAAGGAACTGGTTAGGAATTGGGTGTGGAATCGGTGGTGGTGGTGGACGAGGGTAGACAGATCTAGGAGGGGGAACAAACGGAGAGCGTGGAAGAGGACTGCGGGGTGGTGGATCCCGAGGCTTACCGGATGCCGGGATGTGAACCATGGTCGCGGACCGACCCGCGGGCCACTATCCCGTAATCGATTCGACGCAATGCCCATAGGGCCCGCCGGGCGTAGTCCGGCAGGTGCGCGCCGCTGACGCCGACGATGGAGATCCGATGATGCCGGAAGCGCAGCGGCATTTTGTCGAACACCGCGCGGTCCCAGCCTGCATCAAGCTTCTTCACCTTCAACTTGAGGTCGTCGAGTTCGCCTCGGCTTCGTGGCGCCAGGACGCGATGTCGCCGATGGTGGCTTGGAGAGCCTTCACTGATCGCCGCGCGCCGAACGGATCCGCTCGAGGTGCATGGATTCCAACTCGTGATGCGGTGCTCGAGGGCGGATCGGCGGCGGCGCAGGCGGTTCTCGAGGGCGAGGAGGCTGGTTGACCGACGCAAAGACGCTCGGTCTCCGTAGTGGTACGCCGTTGAAGCGGCGCCGAGGTCGACGAACCCGGGGCCAAGCGCATCTCCGCTTCGCCGCGAATCTCGCCCAACCACGGGCTTCAGCGTCGGCTCCATGGCGCCCGAGACTTGCTGAAGCGGGTGTAGTGGTGGTGATCGGGAGGAGGGCCGGGATCGGAGGCTATCGATACCAATTGTGAGGAGAGGTTGCTTGGGGAGGGGAAGAACTCGGGAGGAAGAAGGAGATAGCTAGGAACGATGTAAGATTAATGAATTCAAATGTTTACAATCTTTTTCATCCTGCTCTCTCATTCTTCCTTACTGCTACTTATACTCTCTTTCTCACGCCATTCAGGTTGGGCCGATGACACTTGAGTTGGGCCGCCGCGCTCGGACGGGCCTTGGAACAGCAGCCGGCTTGGGCGAGCCTGGAGTCGAGCCCGAAGCCGTCGCTGCAGCCTCTTGCTCCACTGTTGGGTTGCTGACACGTGCGTGCATGATTGCACCACCAAACGTCGTCGATCAGCACAGCACACATCTTGTTCATCCTCCACTGGATCGTCGTCACTGCAGTTTGGATGACGTCCGGCTGTTGCTCTGACTGCTTGAAGCAGGGGTTAGCTGTGCGTGGCAGGCGGCAATTAATGTCCGGCTCTCGTCTCCGTCCACCAGGGGCTCAGCTTAACGGTACAACGTATATATCTCGGACGACTGCAAGATCATATCGACAATGGTTCAGTGCCGTGTTTATGCTGCAATCAGCGCTATGTGATAGGTTAGCCACTTATTAAGAACATGGACATCTGCTGGCAATGCAATGCAGGTCGATCGAGGAGGAAAGCGACTCGGTCCCCTGCGGAGCAAACCAAGGCTACCTGCTGTGCTCGCGACATCGATCGACCTGGTGACACTGACACAGACCGGCCGGCACGCACTGCGCGCGCGGCGCCCGTGGTTTATCTGCATCGTTGCGAATTGCGATCGACGACGCGACATCAACGATCGCAACGGATTAACCGATCGTTCGGTAGCTAGGTCGGTCGATCGTGTAGCCCGTCGTCCCCCTGTCCTATTTTAGATCGACCGGCGGGCGCGGCGCTGCGGAGAGAGGGAGTGCGCGCGCGCGGACGGCGGCGATGGCCGATCGATGTCGCGGTCTCTGTCGTCGTCGTCGTCGCTGCGGTTGGAGCGCGGTCGCCTGTCAGGTTTGGCGTGTTCGTGTCGGCTGCCTCGCGCGCGCCCCAAGCGGCCCCGGCATCCATCAGATCGGCACGGCGCTTGTTAGCTAGCGCATCGACGTTGTCGTATCGTGAACAGCGGTGCTTGCATTCATTTGCGTACGTCCTGGCTGCTGCGACGAGAGGACGTGGGTATCGACGTCAAGACGATATTGCTGCTGAAGGAAGGGGAAGGAAGAATAATCATCTTCTTGCTTGCTTGCTTGTACCACAAGCATATATAGTACGTACTGTACTGAGCATGCATGCATTGTCGTTTTCGATCTAAATGCATGCTCCGATCACCAGGTGATTCAACTAGCTGCACTGAGTATTCAACTATCAGTGCACGCGCACTAGTAAAGCTTGGGCCTTCAAGCAAACAAGGGCCGGGTGACATAGTATGCATGGTTTCAGGTGTAAAATTAAATAAAAGCTGTGTTTAGAGGCTAAAATTTTGGTCTAAAATTCTGAAATTTTGACACTAGCAAACCGAGAAGACTGTAGCATTTCGTTTGTTTGTGGTAAATATTATCCTATCATGGGGTAACTAGGCTCAAAAGAATTGTCTCGCAATGTAATCTGAACTGTGCAATTAGTTTTTTTTACCTACATTTCATACTCCTGACATGTGTCTTTTGGTGTATTTAATGTTTCAATGTGATGGGAATGTGATGGGAATGTTTTGGGGCGAAGTTTGGCCTCTAAACACAGCTAAATATGGAAAAGGAAAAAAGCCGGCCCTATGTATGCTAGCTTCAAACGAAACGGCACAATTCTTTGGTTGCGAGCTAGTAGCTAGCTACTGGTCAGCTACATACTGCTGGCCAGCATCAGGGCACCAGCACTAGTGCGTTCTATGTAGTACTACATGTTAGATGTAGCAAAAGGAGATTCCTTATGAGTGTGTACAGATGCAAGCTAATTAAGGGCGCGTCGCCGGCCGGCGACGGCGAGGAGCTCGACGATATATCGCTGCTGATCTGAACTGAAGTTGCAGGACGACCGTGGCATGGGATGCCGCGCGGCGGCTGTCTTTATCGATCTGCTGGTGGGGGACTGACACCGGACGATGCGTGAGCATGACAGGGAGGCCGGGATAGCAGCAGCCGGCCAGCCAGCAGGAGGCGTGGTGCCTGGCCGACATTCCTTTCTCGAGTCCCCAACCAACGGATCGGATCGGATCCATGGAATCGGATGCCTTCTCGTCTTTTCATCATCTCCACCCGGGCCGGCCCCCAGCTAGCTCCCTCATGGATCGTGGATCTCCCCACTTACACGCCACGAATAAAAAAGATTAGCTGTACTGTGCTCAGTGCTCACACTGATCGATCCATCTAGTACGTACTACTTGCAGAGAGCTGCAATTAAACATGCAGTGTTGCTGCCTCTGCCGGGTAATTAGCATTGTTTTCTTCTTTTAAGGCCATGCTGCCCGGATTCCCCTGGCAGCTAATTCTCCCATTGATCGTCGCCGATCTCGAAACTCCTGGAACAGATTGTGCTACTGCTGGCTGATCTCTATATTAAACTCGAAGTATACTAACAGTGTTCTAGCTACTACTAAGCTAGTGCACTACCACCATGCATGCCCAAATATATAGAGATCTTTGCCTTACGGATCTCACTTAGTAAATTAGGAGTATAGTAGTAGTATATATAATCCTCGTCGAATCCAAGCATGCACCTGCTGGCCGTGGCCAGTTTGGTCGACGAGCTCGATCCTTAGAGATCCACAAATATATCTCTGAACTGATATAAACAACCACTACTAGTATAGTAGGCCGGCTTGGTTTGTGGTTTGTTGAGTCGTTCCAAATTAAATATTTGCGTGTGAAGTGAATTATAAGATGGGATGGCGCGGCAAATATAGCTAAGCACGCACAACCAACAACCCGTGGTCATATCGATGTAGTCAAGCAAGTTGTCTATATATGACTTGGGAATGAAGGGGAACGACAGCTAAAGGACAAGTTCATCCTTTCTTAATCGGAGAGATATGTGGCCAGTCACCTAATAACCACTAAAGGCATGCACTTTTCTCTTTCCTGCTAGTTTCCTTATTTTGGCTTTCTTCCATATCAGAATTTTTTAGCCATGATGAGAGATGGAATAATATGGTTGATGTATAGTATCACACAGTTCAACCTGACCGGTCGATCGATGGTGCGTGATTCATGCAAGCATATGTATATGTTTTGGAGTGATGTAGTAGAAATAACAATCCATGCACAGGAGTGATTCCTTGATAAAGCTCTTACATGTTGAATTCCTTCTTCATGAATAAAGGCCAGCTATATATACATGATGACACATCAATGATAGAAAAAGTGCAAAGAGACAAGAACGGAATGCTTAACCCGGCCAAGCACACACAGCTCGATGCTGCAAGTGCATCTCCCTACTACCCATAATTGGCAGACAGGGCATCCTTCTCCAGGAAGCAAAGCCACAGACAGCGGTCAGAATCAAAATCCCATAGGAGCTACTAGCTAGGGTCCTTCAATTAGAAGAAATAAAGGCTGGTTTTGCTGATATCCCCATCATCTAACTCTCTCACTGTCATATCAGTAGACTGGACACTCCTACTAGTAGAACAACGCTATATATATATATATATGCATGCACACCTAGCTATCTCTAGCTACTACCTGGTAGCTAGATGATCTTACACTATGCTTAAACAGTGATTAACCACTACTACATGCAGCTAACACAGCTACATGAAGAACAAGGCAGACACATGCATATGCATATGAACATGATGCTACACCTCGACCCCCCTCTCGCTCCCAGCCATTTCATAACTGAATTTGCCCATCCTGGTCATATAGATCTGGTACGGCACGGTGCCCACCACACCACTTAGTAGTGGACCAACTATTATGATGATGATGATGAATTATTTGGGGGTTTTTTTTTTTGCCCTGTCAATTCTAGGGCATCTTTGTTCCATCATTAGGCCATGGAGTTGGCATTCCATGTGAGGCATGCGAGAGCATCCAATCCAATTATATAATGCGTGGCTTGAGCAGCGTAGGGATGCGTGTGAGATTCTTGGCAGCAAGAACCAATCCCTTAATTTGGTTGGGGCCACCAGCCCTTGCAAGATGAGCATGCATGACGCATCACATGTACTGATAACGCCTTTAAAATTGTATAAGCTCCTTGCATTGTGTCAAGTAGTAGATTAATTTGGTTATTGTCCATCCTAGCTTAATTAGCAGTGTGTACAGTTGCAACTATAAACAACTCATTAGGAATGTTTTGTGTGACCCATTTTCCACAATGTCCTATATTTTCTAATTAAGACGGTCGTGTCGTCGCCTGTGTGTGATGGAAACGAAAATTATTAGATTATTGATAGCATGACATGTAAAGCTGCCGGTGCATATTTGACGTACGTGACATATATATATTTCAACAGTTTGACCCATTCAAACCTCTTGACTACTTTAACTTATTTTGAAGAATCGTTTAATACAAAAGAACTTATTATAAGATGGAATTGAAGACACAACAATTTTTTTTTATAAGATACTAGTATTTTTTTTTTTATTATCAGTCTAGAGAAATTATCATCTACGTACAAATTTTTTTTTTGTAGGGAGTATTACACAATAACCAGTCTAGTTCAGTGTTAAAAAAAAAAACAATTGCATGATTATATACTTTATTATATTAGTCCAGCAAAAGATGATGGATGATTCATATATCTTTTTTGGAGGAAATGATGATGCATATATATAGCTAGCATATAATTTGTTTATTTAAAAGAAATGCCCCAGCTAGGACGATGTGTGGGTCCAACGCAATGCAATGCAAACAAGGGCCGGGCCGGGCCGGGCCACCGATAGTATATATTTTAGCTAGAGCTTTCATTTGAAAATCAGCCAGCAATCTCGATCAGGTGATGTGCCGCCGCCTGGCCCCCATTGCAATGCGAAACTGATTGCGATGTTTCCCAACAAACACATTCCACCGAAAGACTACAAAAATAAAAGAGCCGGGAGGAAACGGACATTGGCGTCGGTCGTCATGACCACCCCACCCGTCCACTCTCGATCGATTCGAACAGCAAGAAAACAAAGCACAAGTGACCGACATTCCCCTGGGAACCCGCGCCCGGGGAGGATCCTAGCGCCGGACTAAACATAAAACAAAGCGCGTCGATCCGTGCAGGCAATTTGAGAGAACAATCTCATCCGCACAACGCATACGCATCCCTGGCGCCCGTAAACAAATGTCACGCGTAGCCGTAGCTCTCACCATGCATGTGTCTGCGTACCTAATCTTCCTGCAGTATTTTGGCTGTCCAGTAGTGCGCTGCTTTTGTATATTGCTTCTCACACCGCATACAGCTGCTAGCTGCACACTGCCCAAGCTCTCATCTAATCCCCCTCTATACCCCTGACATGCCAGGGGAGAAAGTATATGTATTGTTTTCATATACTACTAGTATATCGATCGACAGAGAGAGTGTGTGATCAGATCATCGACAAAGAAAGATTGTTTAATTTGTTGAGAGAATGTTTTCTAGGATTTGTGTGCAGGGTGGTTGCGAGGAAGATCCACCTGTTCTTCACCTACACGCCATTGTTTTGTTGCTTTGGTCTGCAATAAGCTACTATATACCCTTGGCCGCCGTGGAGGAGAGAGATCGAGAGACGATTGAGGCGGTCCTATTGTATAATCCTATCCTACCTATACGTGCTATAGTAGCTGGAGTAGTACGTTAGGCAGGCTGCACTGACATTCCTTGGGTCCCACAGTGACAGCTCCTCTCCAGTCTCTCCCGGCCGGCCGGCCCTCCTATCTCTCTCGTGGGTATGGTCGTGGTCGGCCATGCGTGATGGATGCATCCGTCGGTGGAAGAGCTAGCAATGTAAGCAGCTGGTCCTTCAACTGTAGTATGGTGCATGGAGTAATTTGTCCTTGTGTTTTCAGCAGTACCAAGTGGTGCCTCTCTCCTAACATGTCCAGCAAAAAATCCCTTTCCCCCACAAGTACCGCGTGCGCTGTATTAACTGATTTATTTCTTGTAAGGTTCTACAATATTCGGTGAATGCTATTTCCATAATTTTTTTCTTTAGTCAAACCTTTTTTATTTCAAAGACAAAATAAAGCATCAAAAAATTTAAATTTATTATGTTAAGAGAAAATATTTATATATATAATACAAAAAAAGTCATGGTATAGATGTGGTAGTGGCCAATTGTTTGGTTAATCTATAGTAAATTTTAGGCACTGGTGCTCAAAGTTGCAAATTTAACTTAGGAAAATTTGAACTTTCAGAAAACTTGGTACAAACATACATATGTGTTTTATCACTATGCCTTGTAACCTTCACGAACTGAACTAATGTATTAGCATGACTTCCGGCTCTTGGGATAGGATGTCCGTTAGTACCTACAACTATCAAATTATAATTCAGTACATAGAATGATACTCTATAATTTATTTTAGGCATACTTTTTTATAGTTATTTCATTTTTTTAAGAGCATGCATCAGTAATAATTTATATGCATATTTGAGGAGATATTTGAGTTTATGTTTGTTAATAATAGTAGAAGTTGTAATTTGGATAAACAAATTTAAGAGGTTACTTAGATTATCTACGTAATGATATGATTATTGTATGAAAAAATAAGAGTTATTTTATACTATATATGTTTCATAATGGTGGAGGTGAATAATTTAGATGCAAATTAGGGGCTATTTTATGTTATTTTTCATCATGGCAGCATGTAATCTTTTTTTAGAAAACAAAATAAATCTGATGGCTTCTATTATCAATGATGATTAGAATTCTTGTGATGTTTAGATTTTTTTAGAGTTTAGGATTTATCTTTTTTCCTTGCCCATCTAGTAAAGATAGCATTGGGGCTCCATTGGAAGCCTCTAATTAGTAACAATAAGATAGAAGGACATATGTGTTCTTATGTTATTGATTGACTTTGTTATTTATTTGTCATTGATCGATTTAATTATAACAAATTGTTGTCAAATTTATTGACAAAGCTCGATTATTATGGATGGGTGATGACTCCTGACATATCTCTTGTCTGTAGAACTTGTAGCATTACGCAGACCATATTTATAAATTGAAGAGGCAACATTTCACTTAACAAGAGTGAGGGAGCATGACGCAAATATATATGTACGCATCATGCCGAGAAATAAAAATTTCTTTTGTTTGAACTCCACAGAGAAAGTTATTAGGTCACATCATGCCCCTTTTTTTCACGTTGCATTGTATCTGTAGAAATGTATAACTGAATTCAAGCAATAATCACTCATAATGGACAAAGTAATTACTTTGTGGTAACACATCGCCTAATGCTCACGGACATGCACAATAGTTAACCGGTCAATAATTCGCAGTGCGTCCTCGTACAACATATAGGTTGCGCCGTGTGAGTACAAATTAGGCCGGAGTGGGCCATTCTTCCAACAGATATTTGTAAGAAAATTGCAGCAAAAAAACAAATACCACCGAAACTGAACTCCATGAAGTATCACGATCCAAATGTCTTATATACTGGTACTTTTGGCCTCTTTAGATTTTTTCACATGTGTGTGAGAACAAACATAGCTAGGCTTTTGCTTTTGTATTATGCTACCTCTCCACAAGCAATGCAGCTGTGCATGGTCGATCGATCTTGGCCCTTGCTAGAGGTGCATGCGCTGGACCAATCAGAATGTGCCCCAACTGCCTACTGAGAGAGAGAGATTCCGAGGAAACAAGCATGGCAGGGTTGGGCCAGGATGAGAGAAGGCAGCAAGCAAGCAAGCAACTAGGGCATGCATGCATGCATATGCATGTGTGGTCCGTCCCATGCCCATGCATGCACCGGTCCAGCAGCACTTTGGGAGGTGGGGGTGATCTCCATCCGGCGCTGGGGCAGCAGTGTTGAAAATCACAAGACACATGCAGTGCAGTTGATCCCCCACACTCACGGTAGTACTGTACTGTGCCACTGACTGTCAGTTGGGTGCTGCTGGCTGGCCACCATGCCGGCCGGCCGGCCCTCCCCTCCATCTCCATGGATGATGGATAGATGTGGATGGAGAAGTGGGCCAGCAGCAGCAGCAGCTAGGAGGGGGCCATGTATGGTCCACTGCACTGTAAGAAAAAAAAATCCCACTCTCTAGCTGAGAGGAGAAGAGAGGAGGGGGTGAGATGTCGATCATCATGGCTAATGAGAATTATTAGGGACTTGACCATGATGGCTTTGTGGAGAGGAACTAATCCACATGCAGAGGCATCATGGCACGGCAGTGTGCTCCGCTGGGACGACGACGATTAGTCCATGGATTGGACTGTTGGAGCCAGCATGCATGATTAGCACTGATGACATAATACAACCTTGACACCTCAACCTGATACCAGTTATCAATAATTAACCAATGAGCTACCTACCTAGCCAATAATAACAACTAGCTTTGCTAGCTAGCTAACCTAATAAGCTACTAGTGTGCGCGTGGTACTATATTATTGACCCAGGAATAGAAACTTTAGGATGATCCCATTCTAGCTTATATAGCAGCTAGCAGCACTGCACAACGTACGGAATGAAATTTGTTGGGGGTAGCTAAGCTATAGCTAGATCTAGATGATGGTCAATTTAGTACGTAGTAACATGCATGCACCATGGTTATGGTCCAAATTAAAGCATGGAATGAACCGTGTTAAGGAACTCAAAAGAAACAAGTTTTTGCTGCCTTTTGGCTGTTGGCGTATTGTGACGCGCCCCTGGAATCTAGCTAGACGACACTTCTCTACTATCCATACGAGTAATGTTACCGGCCGCTCAATTGCTGTGCTGAATATGATCGACTTCGCTAGGTATAGGAGTAGTACTTCAGATCAAACACCGCCGTGTCTCATTCTGTAATAGTAATCAAATAGTTTTGTTGAGTGGTGGTGATCCATTGAGCTACTACCGTACTTGTATCCTTTCATTCTTTTCAGTTTCTCATGTTCGAGCTGTTCGGATATTGGTTTCTACGGATGATAAGCCAGATAATGCTATTTTGTTGTGAAATAAAAAACATTATACCATATCTGATCAGCAGTCGTGATGATAAGTTCAAGCGAACACGGCAGATTCCTTGTTGTCATCTTTATTACTACATCCCGGGGTTGCGTTGTTGTTAAACTTTTATAGAAGTTACTAAACAACGACAAGTAGAATAGAGTAAAAAGGCGCGCGAGGACGAAGTAGCTACATATTGGGCACTGTATATGTGTGCACGTACTGTACAGTGGTAATCGACGTGCCACACGCCACACGCGTACATGTACACCGTACCTCTAGGCGCCTGCAGTGTACCAGTACCGGCAATCCCTAGAGCTAGCTAGGCTGGGCGTACGTGGGTGGGTGCACCGTCCCTGTTAACTGTGCGCTGACACTGTTCCGGGCGACGGCACCAGCACGGCCAGGATGTACTTGCCAATCGAAGAGACGACACCTCTTGTACTCAGTCAGAGTACTATACACACACAATTCAGTATACGTACTCTACGCTAGACGTAGCTTTCTAGCTAGCTCGCTACGTACTACACTCTAGTCACGGCCAGAGGCCATATACGACAGCCAGCCAGGAGTAACAAATTAAAGGTAGCTAGCGAGCCTGCACTGTACAGGGACGACGACGACGACGACACGACACGGCGTGCGCGGCAGGGCAGGGCAGGCTATGCATATATGTCGCGTGTGGCGACAGGGCGGTGGCGTCGTCACGGCGGAAATGCGTCCGCCGGACTATGTGCCGCCATGCACGCTCCCGGCCCGGGCATGACAGTCATCGGCACACGTCTCGACCTCATCACACACCTCTCTCTCTCTCTCTCTCTCTCATGCATGTTCCGCATATATGTACATATGCTAGCTTCCTAGCTTTGTGTGTGTCATGTGACTGTACCACCAGAGGTAAAGAAATGCAAGTTGATTAATAAATAATCATAGAGGATGTAACTAATTAAAAACCGGATGGATCGGAAGGGAGGAGTCGTCATGGTCATGGAGAGCTGAGCTAGATAGATGTGTGCATACTTGTCTCGGTTTGTGTGGCTGGGGCTGCCGGTCGAGAGGGAATTTGTATTTGTTTGTACAAATAAAATACTATTCAAAATGTTTAGTATCATCGGAAAGCTCTTTAAGTCTAGTTTTTAACAAATTTATTTCGAAATTTAAACATTGCACGTATTTTATACAAATCGAATCAATCAAAGCACGAACACCCAAAACGACAACTATTTTCGGAGACTATATGGGGCCGAGGCCCGACCGGGGTAGTGCATGCGGCAGTGGAATATATGCATGGAATAGAAAGGGATGGAAGGAGTTTGATGGGTTGGGAAAACTTAAAAAATGTTTGGGGGCACAATACAATACTGCGGCGGCGCGTCGAGTTGGGGGTTGGAGACTGAGATCGTTGTCGTGGCACTGTCCGCTTGGAACATTGCGTGTTGGTTTCCGTGTGGTCCGGACACCCGGTCGGTCGGTCGTCCAATTCCAATTCCAATACTTACTACTGTATATTCCTAGTCCGTGTCCTTAATTTGATTCTCTTTCTCGATCTACTAGTGGATTGTACCAGTATTGTTTACTCCTCAATTGGGAGAAACTAACTGAAATGCTTATAACGACTGATGTACAGCTAGCTCGCTCTCCTGATCGACGATGCTTTCCTTCACGAGCACGGGGTTGGTTAGCAAACAAAGAGAATCTCTCTCGCCGTCCCTCCCTGTTGCATTGGTCCCTCGCCTAAGATATATTATTATAGGCGACTAATTAGATCGATAGCAGCTGCTGGATGCCATCCATCTATCTCCATCTAGCAATCTCTCTCTAATCCGTGTCCTTTCGCTCTCTAGCTAGCTCATATTCCTACCATGCATCCACTCACCCAGGCCAGTGGCGTCTAGCTAGAGCTCTCTCTAGCATAACATCGACGACGAGTATATAGTATGTATACTAGCTAGTGCAGCGGCAACGTACGCATGCATACGGCCGCCGGTGTGGAGGCGCGCGCGTGAGTGGAGGTGGGTGGCGCCGTGGACGCCACTAGCTAGCACAGTGTAGCTAGCGACGCCGGAGCAACCCATCCGCATCATATCGTCGTCCCCATCCACACGGTTTTGACCGGACCGCCAGCTGATCGACCCACCCATGGCGTCCGGCCGGATCCCCAAATTCGAATCGTCCTCGGCGCGATAATGCGCGGCCGGCGATATGATCGATCGATCCATCGGTCTGTCGCCGCACCTCGCACCGATGATCCGTCATCGTTTGTCTGGGCATATATATGCCGGCCCGCGCGCGTTGCCGTCACGGCCAACTTGGTTCGTCGGTCCGCGCGCGGCGACCTCACTTTCGGCCGGCTCGGCCTCCGGATGTCGCGTCGTCGCCGCCTACTGCCGTGCGGCTGCTCTCGATTCTTTTCTTCCGAGCAAAGAGACGGCAGATGCTGTACGTCGCCAGGGTCTTCGGTCTGTTGAAATATAAGGCAATTTCCAGATTAATTTCATAATATAAATCATGATGAACTGATCTACTAGAATAAGCATGTGAAGCAAACAAGCATGATTTAAAATCATATAACAGATCATAGCATGGTAGAACAACATAAAACATGGCATGATCATGACAACTGATATAGGCACAACTAGCACAATACATACACCAGATAGATTAAATAGATTGAACATGTTGGACAATAAGATTAGATTACAGATGTAATACCTGCCGATGTAGAAGTACATGGTGATGAAGATGCGAACGATGATCGCATGTCCTTGTAAATGTTCCCGCGGCGCGAGCCTTACGACGACGAGACGGCGTCTTTGAGATTTGGGAGCACATCGCGCGAAGAGCTTCCCAAAACCTTATTCGCCTTCTCGGTGCAAGGATCGCAAAGACGACGGTTCCAGAGACCTGCTCGCCCGGTCGCTGGTGCACTTATGAAACGACGGGCTGGAGACTTGGCAACGGCGGCGCAGCAAAGGAGAATAGGAAAATACTATTTTACTACTTTAGGATTTTCTAATTAAAACTCCCAATTGTAGTTGTTGTATTATGTCTATTCCAAGGAGGCTTGGTACAAATATATAGGGAGGAAAACTCCCTACCTCCACATCAATTAGTAATATGGTACTAATTGATATTGCACCTCCCACCTTTACTCATGGGCTAAAACAATAAAGCCCATTAGAGAACACAAATATTGGGACCTTTGAGATTTATCGGAATTTCTTCATATGAATTTTAGGGGAACTATTCATATATAAATTCTAACAATCCCCCACACCAGATCTCAAGCGCCCAAAGATAGATATTTTCCTTATCTCACTCTTGTTTTATATACTAGTGTTTCAGCAGAGACTGTTAAGTTGAACATCCGCCTAGAGCTTCAAGTTCTACTCATCCACAACTTGAACAATGGACTACGCCTTGAATTGCAAGTTTTGTATGAATAAGTTTCGCTCAAAGTCAAACTAGTACTTGGCTGTTAGTAGCCTTTCTCCGTGGGTGGAGCATATACGTCATACTCCTTAGTCTCTTCATGAGCTTACTAGAGATCACCCAAATCTCATAGACTGCGACGTTTAACAGTCGAACTCATATAGGTATGCCCTTTCAAGAATGCTCGTAGGGACAAGCATCTTTACTTATAAAGTCAATAGGACATATTAAAGACATTCTCGCCAACCTACCATACTGAGCCTCTTCGCTCTTGAGAGTATTGCATCTTCACATAGAGAGGGTTTATTAGTTTACTCTCCTCGGTTTACCAATAGCTTGTTCTTCCTGTGTCCTTAGTCACGGGATCTCCGATCAAAAAGGTTGGGTTACTACTACGAAAACTCATATGGGTCTCATACCCATCTCCCTAGATGCAATTTCTATCACATTACGTGATAGCCCTTTAGTAAAGGGATCCGCTGGGTTTTTATAAATGCGTATATAGGATACGATTATTACTCCTGGAGTTTCTCAATTTCTCGACGGTCTTCAAACGTCTTTTTAACGTGTCTTGTTGACTTTGAATTATCCTTTGCACTATTCACTTTAGTGATCCTTTGTTTGATTATCACGGTTTATAAGGATAGCGGTCTGATGGTTTTTCAACCACCCAAGCAAGTCGGACAAGAGCTCACGCAGCCACTCTGCCTCTCTACAGATGTTGTTTCTAAAGCATGTAAGTTACGCTTCCATGGTTGACTTAGTCAAAATAGTGCATTTACAAGACCTCCATGACACTGCGCCACCTCCAAGAGTAAATACATACCCACTTGTGGCGTAGATTTGAGCAATATCGTAAATCCAGTTCGCATCACTATATCCCTCTAGCACAATTTGGGTGTCCGTAATAGTAAATTCCATAGCTCATTGTACCTTTAAGATAGCACAAGACCCTTTCTAGTACATGCCAATGATCATCACCCGGGTTGGACATATACCTACTCAACTTGCTCACAAAGAAAAGAGATATATCGGTCAGTTGCATTCGCTAGATACATGAGTGAACCAACAATCTGAGAGTACTTGAGTTGATCTCTAGTACGCTTCTTATTCTTTTCGCAATGTCACACTAGGATCATAAGGTGTTGGAGAAGGCTTTCTATCCATAAAGCCAAAACGCTCGGGACCTTCTCAACATAATGAGATTGCGATAAAGTAATCCCACTCTCTTCCTTAATAAGCTTAATGTTTAGAATTACATTAGCCTCTCCTAGATCTTTCATATCAAAATTCTTTGACAAGAAAGACTTGACCTCATTTATGACATTCATGTTTGTTCCAAAGATTAGAATATCATCAACATATAAGCATAATATAACAGATTAAGCCCCCACCATGTCGATAATACACACACCTATCGGCTTCATTGACAACATAACAGGCACTAGTTAACGTAGTCTCAAACTTCTCATGCCATTGTCTAGGTGCTTGTTTCAAGCCATATAAAGATTTTAATAACTTACACACCTTTTGCTCTTCACCTTTTACTACAAATCCATCGGGCCGATCCATGTAAATCTCCTCATCCAACTCTCCATTAAGAAAAGCTGTCTTTACATCCATTTGATGAATGATCGGACCATATGAGGCAGCCAAAGATAGTAGTGTTTGAATAGTGGTCATTCTAGCAACAGTGAGTAAGTATCAAAGAAATCTTCTCCTTCTTTTTGAGTGTAGCCTTTAGCCACAAGCCGAGCCTTGTACTTGTCAATAGTACCATCAGGTCTAAGCTTTTTCTTGAACACCCACTTACATCCAATTGGTTTACAACCGAATGTTAGATCGAGATAGCTCCCAAGTTCCATTAGAAAGAATCGAGTCCATCTCACTACTTAAGCGGCTTCTTTCCAATCATCTATATCTAGAGATGCATATGCCTCCGAGATAGAGGTGGGAGTATCATCCACAAGGTACACAATGAAATCATCACCAAAAGATTTTGCAATCCTTTGTCTCTTGTTCCTCACGCGGGAACTTCATTGTCATCCTTCTCAAGTGGTTGCTCAAATGACTCAACAGATATTCGATAGGTATAGTATCATGGGAGCTAATTCGGTAGAAAATCTAACATTGCTACGCATATCTTTTAAAGGAAATATATTCTCAAAAAATGTAGCATCACGAGATTCAAAGATAGTATCAACAAGCATATCGAAACTTCGGATCTTACTACTAAAAAAATCGATAGGCAATCTTTGTTGTGAGCATATCCAAGAAAGATACAATCTACCGTCTTTGGTCCAAGCTTACGCTTCTTATTAATTGGAACATTGACTTTTGCCAAACATCCCCACGCGCGCGCAAGTATGAAAGTGATGGTTTCCTTCCAACCCATATCTCATATGGTGTTGTCTCTTTATTTCTCGTTTGGAATTCTATTCGAGGACATGACTCGCAATCAATATAGCTTCCCCCACCATGCCTTAGATAAACCAAAGAAGTGTCTAACATGGCATTAACCAAGTCGGTCGGCGGCGCGATTTTTCCTCTCAAAGAAACCCCGTTGGATTCGGGCGAATAGGGAGGTGTCCTCTTATGAATAATACCATGTTCCGCACAAAACTCATCAAATGTTATAGGAAAATATTCACCACCACGATCTGACCTTAGACGTTTAATCTTTCTTTCTAGTTGATTTTCAACTTCAGCCTTAAAGATTTTAAAGTAGTCTAATGCCTTATCTTTAGTTTTCAGCAAGTAAATATAGCAATATCTAGAAGCATCATCAATTAACGTCATGAAATATCTCTTTTCACCTTTAGTCAACACACCATTCATCTCGCATAGATCAGAATGTATGAGCTCTAGAGGTGCCAAGTGTCTCTCCTCCCTTTGCCTTGTGAGGCTTTCGAGGTTGCTTAGATTGCACACAACTATGGCACTTAGAACCTTTGGCAATGGTGAAATCTGGAATTAACCGCAAGCTAGATAAATGTGACATCAAACCAAAATTCACATGACATAAACGAGAATGCCAAACACTTGAATTATCATCAATTGTGCCACAAATATGATTTCGACTTATTATATAAAAATCTGCCAAACTTAGGCGGAACAAGCCACCACAGTCATAACCTTTACCAATAAACTGCCCATGCTTAGATATAACTACTTTATTGGACTCCATCACTACCTTAAACCCATCTCTTAAAAGAAGGGAAACACTAACAAGGTTCTTGCGAATAGTAGGGACATGCTGCACGTTCTTTATTTGCACAATTTTCCCTGAAGTAAACTTCAGATCTACCGTGCCAACGCCACGAACAAAAGCATGTGACCCATTCCCCATTAGGACAGAAGAACCTTGTAGCTCTTTATAAGAAGAAAAGAAAGAGATGTCGGCACACACATGAATATTAGCACCTGTATCAACCCACCAACTTGGTGATTGAAATACCGATAGTACGGTAGGAACATTCTTTGTACTCCTCATCAAAGATTGGTAATAGTCACGAGGTTGACATTCTTATTATTCCCATTGGAAAAGTAACTAAGCTGTCCACAAGTGAAGCAAAGCACCTCATCATTATTTTTTTTTTTCTTCTCAAAGGTAGTTGTTAATTTGGCATTGGAAGATTTATTCCCTTTGTTCTTGCCATGTGGGTTTTTACGCACAAAATTAGTGCTAGAATGGCTCTTGTTCCCCTTATCAATAGTATTCTTCACCCGAATATTTTTCTCAACATCAAGAGATGCTATCGGGTTTACAACTGATATTTTCTATCTCTTGTGTTTAAGAATTGTGCCGAACCTCTTTCATGAAGAAGGCAACTTAGCAATATTGCATCCGGCTACAAACTCATCGGGTATGACATACTTAAGGAGTTCAAGTTCTCTTGCCATGTGTTGAACCTCATGCGCTTGCTTGACTATAGACCGGTTAGCAACCATCTTGTAGTCATAAAAGCTCTCCATAATGTACAACTTCGGATGTACCAATGGTTGCATTCAGTTGATCCCACAATGCCTTCTCATCTTGGAAGTGCAAGTTTGCATCTTCTAGATGACTAGCAAGACTATTTAGGATTGTTCTAAAGATAGTGTTGTCTCCCCAGAATCTTCTCTTATCTCTAGAGATATTTCTCTGAGGTGATCCAATAGTAATCCAGAACATTTTAACCTCTAGCCAGAGCATGGCCTTAACTCGCCATCTCTTAAAATGTGCACTAGAAAACTTTTCTAGTCTCAGCACGTCAGTGAAAATAGCCATAGTTAAATCAAGAAAAAGCCTATAATAAGGTTTTTGGATTGTTGAAATATAAGGCAATTTCCAGATTAATTCCATAATATAAATCATGATGAACTGATCTACTAGAATAAGCATGTGAAGCAAACAAGCATGATTTAAAATCATATAACAGATCATAGCATGGTAGAACAACATAAAACATGGCATGATCATGGCAACTGGTGTAGGCACAACTAGCACAACACATACACGGATAGATTAAATAGATTGAACATGTTGGACAATAAGATTAGATTACAGATGTAATACCCGCCGATGTAGAAGTACATGGTGATGAAGATGCGAACGATGATCGCATGTCCTTGTAGATGTTCCCGTGCGCGAGCCTTACGACGACGAGACGACGTGCTGAGATTTGGGAGCGGTCGCCAAGAGCGCTTCCCAAAAACCTTATTCGCCTTCTCCCGGTGCGGGATCGCAAAGACGCGGCGGTTCGGAGACCTGCCGCCGGGTCGCCGGTGCACGCTGAACGATCGGGCTGGAGACTTGGCAACGGCGGCGTGGTGAGAATAGGAAAATACTATTTTACTACTTTAGGATTTTCTAATTGAAACTCCCAATTGTAGTTGTTGTATTATGTCTATTTCAAGGAGGCTTGGTACAAATATATAGGGAGGAAAACTCCCTACCTCCACATCAATTAGTAATATGGTACTAATTGATATTGCACCTCCCACATTTACTCATGGGCTAAAACAATAAAGCCCATTAGAGAACACAAATATTAGGTCTTTAAGATTTATCAGAATTTCTTCATATAAATTTTAGGAGAACTATTCATATATATAAATTCTAACACGGTCTCCGGCCGCCTCCAGCAGATGCACCTCCCACGCGCGCTACATACGATCCGTCGTCCGGCCGCCGATCGAGTCGTCGCGCTCGCGTCCAGCTAGCCATTCTGGCGTGGGAAGTGGGCGAGTACGGACGTGACCGGCGTGTGCCCGGCCCGCGCGCGCAAGTCCTGGGGTCAGGTGGCGTTTGTCTGTTGGTGGACTTGACTACTTGCACAAAACGGACGGCTCCAGCGTACAGAGCGCGGCGGCCGGGCGACGACGATGGAGTAGATGATAAGGCCGGCCGGGGTGCGTGCGTGTCAACGACCGATCGATCCAAGATGTGCTGAAACTGGAGTACGTAACGCGCGGCGCCACTAGTAGCTAGAGCTAGCAGCGCCTAGCACAAGGTAGTGCGCTCCTGTCGCCATCGATCGGGACCGATCGACCATCTCGTCGATCTGTTGTTTGTATGTGGCCCGTTCAGTATCACCATCCATCCATCACCACACAAAACGATCGATGTAGTGGTGGCGGCTAGCTACTAGTACTAATACATCATGCATGGACAAGAAACATGGCACCATCAGCCATACATACAGTACATACACAGATGTTTTTTTACTGGTGCGGTACGGTGCTTCATCAGTCGTCAGAACGATGCGCTCGATCCATCGATCATCGACCGTGTCTCTTCGTCTCCACGTTCCAGGGAACTTTCAGAGCGTGCAAAACACGGCCGGACGGCGCGCATGTTCTGAGTACTACTGGTGGAGATCACTGGAGGGCCGGCCGGCCCTAGGTGGTGGTGGCTTGCGCACTGAGAGTACGTACTGTACGTCCCCGGCCGACACGTCCCAGGTTGGGCGGACGGCCGTCCAGGGCAGGCCGGGCGGCGCGGCCGCAGCTGATGGCTACCTGCAGCTGGCCGCCAATCCCATCATTGCTTTGTGACCTCGACCGCCATCGCATCGTGCGTGCGTACGTATGCGTACGTGCGTGCTGTCTCCCTGCCATGCTGCTCCTCTGCCTCTGCTCGTGCAGTCGTGCTCGCCATTCGCCAACGCGACGCAAGCGTCTCCGTCCGTTCCGGCCGGGCAACTGCAGACGACGACGGGGTGCGTGCGTGCACTCTCTCGTGTTGCACCGCGGATTCTCTCGTGTTGGTTTCCGGCTTGTCCGGGAGCCTGGTGGCTTTATTCCGCGCCCCGGCCGCCCGGCGCCTTGCTTGCTGCTCGATCTATCGCCCCTGAATTGCATTGCATTCCTACTAGGAGGACGGACGAGGATCGGCTGGGGCAAGCCTGATTGCCTTGTCGGCTGCCTCTCCGGGTACTGCAACCACTAGTAGGAGTAGCCTCTCTCTCTCTCACTCACTCTCTCTCATTGTGGAACAAATGATTGCCGCGGTTGGTGGTAATCGATCGTCTCGGGATGCACAGGCGCGCCATGCATCCAGGATCCATCATCCATCCATCTATTTCCTTCCACGGCTCATTTCTCTCTCGCGCGCTCTACGACGCTACATAGCTAAGCAAAGCAACAGATCGATCTCGCGTGTTCTTTTGTAACCATGAGACACACACAAGACTAAACTGTCGAGAAGCTTTGCATTCCTTTTACCCAATAGTCATGCTAGCAAAGAGGAGCAGGAGCTGTACGCCCTTGATATGGATAGTGGCCAAAACGGCCGCCGTACGTACTTCAAAGACACCGCCGGCCTTCGTGTCGGTTACAGGCTGCATATGTGTACGTGGGTTCATACTGGTGGAACCAAGATTCTATAGAGCAATTTTCTTCCAAGTATAGTCTTGCCATTCCGTGCAAGATAATGGTGGAACCAAGATTCTATAGAGCATTCCAAGAACAATTTTCTTCAAAATGTAGGGACTTCGGTTCCTCCAGATTCTTCAAAAAAAATCTTCAAAATATATAGTAAGAAAACAACACTAGTTAGCAGTGCAAGATAATGGTGGAGCCAAGATTCCAAGAACAATTTTCTTCAAAATAGAAAGAAAACAACACTAGTTAGAGTAGACATCTTAGTACACACAATACATATTCATTGTGGTACAAAAACCATTGGTATTTCAAGGAATACCTAAGAGTAGATTGCTCGCAGCACTGGTGCCAACATGTCGTGCCGCACTCGTGCCCAGGCATGACAATATGGCCTCTTACTCGTGCCGTGTTGGCCCAATACACACATGACAATACACTCTTATCATTGTCGTTGCAAGAAACATGGTACCTAACAAGGGTAATTTGTGATTTTTTGTGTTTGATTGACAAGATGATCAAGACTAATATGGTTAGCCAATATCCAAGGTATTTAATTCATTTGGATGCAAAGATGGCTTGGACAAAAGGCAACATGAAGCAAGTGGTCAACACCGGGGTAGCTTAGATGATCATACAAGAATCGCATGAAGTCCATGTTGCCAAGTGGAGCAATACTACAAAATGAGCTATCGTAGCACCCTTTGTCAACATTGGTAATTACATAACCGGGGTTGAAACTACTTAGGGGCTAGATTGCATTGTGTTTATTCATAATGAAAAATGTGCGTTGACAACTTAGATCTGAAATTTAGAGAGTTATTTATATTAATTATACTCCATATCGGTAGCGGTAGGTAGTTCATATGCAAATTTGTGCATTTCTCATAATAATGGAGATTGGCAATTTTTAATAAAATATATTAGATCTAGTAGTTATTATATATTGGTGATGATGACTGGATTCTACCAAACTAAAAGCCATATATGTTAAATTGTCATGAGAGTTTATACAATTTGTCACTTTTTTCTATCATGTCTTATGAGGATTAATGTGGAGACTTTGTTTGAGGCCTAAGTGCCCTCTTTTAAGTTATTGTAGAGCATGCGCATCAAATTGGTAATTTATCTATGCCAATTGGGATGAAGCTAGAGGGAATCAGCTACTTTGATAGTTTGTTCATTGGAACTATTATATTTTTTCTCAATATGAATAGATTTGTCATCTCTCGGATGTTATATTTTAACTTTTCTCTATGTGTTATTTTTAAACACTCATATTGTACTATGTGTTCTATTATACTTTTGAAAAAATATTGAATGCTCTTTTATTTCAATCCGACATCAAGAAGCTCTCTTTTATATCTTTGCCATTTATGTTTAATTGTACCTTTTATTATAATTAATTTTTTTTTCTACACATTTTTTTTAAAAAAATAAATCAACTTGAATTGTTAAATGCACAAGGCCATGCTTATGCAATTAAGATAGTTGTCTTCATTCTATTGGGGATGAAGGCCACTTTTTTGAGCATCAAGTAATGTTAGAGTTTGCTTTTGTCCATGCACCTCAAAAAAAAAAAAAAAAATCTTGATCATCAAACTTTTATTATTACTAGACAAATTTGGAGTTATTTGCATCTATTTTCCCTGTTCCTAGAATTTTGTTATTACATGTATTACGTTTGTTACTTGTTATTTGCTCTAAAATTGGACCTAATATTGACCAAGAGAATCCATACATAGAAGCATGAGTAAACAAAAGATCTAGAGAACAACATCAACCTCAGATCAGGCTTGATACTTCACCACATATAGATCAAATTTAGGCATTGCAAATTTGATGTCGTCACTACCAATGAAAAGATATTTAGGTTGATTTGATTCCAACATATTTGTACAATATTTGGAGTATGTAATTGAGCCCTAGTTTTAAAATAGCACAAAATGATGATTTAAGTACATAAACCGTACAAGCAAAAAGAACACTAGTACCCATTTCACCATTTTTCTAATCTATAAACAAACCAGTATGAACTTTTGGAAAATAAAATCTTTTTATTGTTTTTGACAATACAAAACCACATTTGAAACCGGCTAGGATGTCAACGTTTACCTGATATTGACAGTTTGGGGTAAAAAATCGAGTTGCAAAGTTGTACGAATCCAAAAATAAACTTTTTCTTCGCTTTATCGTTAGTATTGGTAGATAATAGAGAACTTATCAGTCATGACGTCCTTGTTATAATATTTTTCTCTCACAACAAAACTACATCAATTGGCTTATTAGCCGAACAACTTATGTAAGGTAGTAGCATATATATAGCAGAAATTAAATAAAATATACAAACCCAAACAAAAATAAAGAAAGAGGAGGAGGGACGCGGTATTTTATATCTAGGGTATATCTATACCTACTATTAAAGTATGAAAATTTCTGCCGTTTTTTTTTTTCCCACCGTGGTTTTCTTTCACCTCTTCCTTCTTGTCCACCTATTCTTTTGGGTCTGTCGGTGCAGTCCATACCCCGTGTATCGCTCTCTCTCCTCTGTCGTACGTATACGAGTCCGTGTTCAGGCGTCCAGCCCCAGAATCCAATAGAGATATGAGTTCCTTCTCTGCGTTCTGCCTCCTCCTCCAGCGTGGTTACGAGACATAAGGAGGAAGGATCAAATTTCTGAGAGTCCGCCTCCAATTCCAACCGACCTAATTTGTGGAGGAAGTGGATATCCTGTCGTCGACACTGTGGTCTGCTGGGTCTTGGACCCTTACCTGATGGTGCAGCAGCTCTGGGAGTTCGAGTCCTCAACTACGAGCTGATGGCGCTCAGGGTGCAGCTGCAAGAATACACGGAGGAGATCCACAAGAGCAGCAAGGACATCAACGCCGGCACCTGGAATAGGATGAAGTAGATCCTCGCTCTCCTGGCCAACGTCAGGAACGTCGTCATCTTGGCCAGGGAGTCATCGAGTCTTTTCATTGCCATCTCCATTATAGCGCACTGCCAGCAAATTGAGCAGCTCTGCAGGCTGTAGCTGTAGTCATATTGGACCGGACATTATATTAGATTCCTCGTGCTGGTTGCAATGGGAAGGCTTTGGCCGAGAGAGCATCGATACTTTTCTTCTTCAATTTTAATTCTCCTCTTCTTTTTATATATATAGATAATATTATTATTTTTTTTACTTCCCTACTATTGTACAGAAACGTTTGATAATATGTTTGTTGTATAAAATAAGTATAATGTTGATAGAAATATGAAGAGAGGGAGAGAGAATAGAACAATGCACATAACAATATCATTACTACACTTGACTAAAATAAAAAATATGGAGAGATAGAAAATAGATAAAATAAAATAAGTTGGGTCTAACCTAATCGAATTCATTAGTACACTTGATAAGTTATTTTTTTAATAGAAGTAAAAATTCATAACAATGCACAAGTATAATAATAACTTTTATTTTCTTAGATTGTTTTCCATGATCCTACGTTTTAAAAGCTTGCACCAGTTAAAAGAAACAATAAAAAATAAATTTTTAAGATCAACAAAGAAACATGACATAATAACTAATCTATGAGCTTCACAAGTTTCATGCGTTAGAACGATGTGTCGAGGCATGATACAAAGGATGGTTAAACCAACATGTTAGAGGCGTGTGTCAAGGCATGATATAAAGTGGTTAAACCATGTTGGAACATAAAACAGGATCATTGAATTTTTGAACTACAAATAATCCAGTTTTTTTATCAGCGAAACCTGCAGCTTAACGCACGGGCATGTTTTCTAGTAAATGGT